>JARFOD010114694.1:0-15096 GCA_031763545.1 Mopalia muscosa
ATTCCCATATAAAACTTTTATAAGGAGTCAATCTCTCAATGGTGGGCGTCAAGATCCATTCATGGATCTCTTGTTCTAAAAGTGACAGCATGAAACCAATCAGTTGTGGTGTATAGCTCCGAAAATTTGCACTCATTGTCTTCTTGCACCTTGAATAAAAACTAGTATGTTTTCTTTTATCTATTTTTTGTTTTTTTATGCTTACCTGGTATCTTGTCCTTATTTCTTGCCAGTGCCATGTTTTTTTTCTCCCGTTGGGCTGTCACATCATCAATCAAACACAGTTACCTCAGCCTGATAGAAGAGCTGGCTGCAGTTTTGTCTTACTTATCTGAATCAACAGATATGTGTTTCCCTTATAGATCACCTTACAGTACCTGATGGACTACCCCTTAGGAGTGAAGTTACAGAAACACCTGGAGTTCTTTGTCACACAACTCAAATATGATCTCGAGTCCGGAAGAGAGTCCGTCCTAGAAATGTTAGCCACAATTTTCTCTAACTTCCCACAGGTGTGTTATATGTAATGTGCTCTTTAACCCTTTTTTCTTTTCTATATGAATTCTTGACAATGGTTTTGAAATAAACTGAAATATTGAATTACCATGCATTATACTTATATCTTCTATTAGAGTTGTCAAATACAATTAAAAAACTCATCAAAGAAAATTGTTAATCAGTTTCACCCAATTCTAGTATGTACAGATATATGACTTGAAAATGGATAAGTCAGGTTGTAAATTTAAAAAAAGAACAAGTATACTGGTTTTCAGTTAGCCAAAGAAATTTTTTCAAATCTTCCCGTAAAGTGATTTTTTTCTGTTTTTTATTATGATAGCATTTGATGCATTGTGTAATGTAAAATAATGTCTATTGATCTTAATGTTTTAAATACTTTTTTATTCTAGAATGTATTGATTCAATACTCAGGACTGTTTTTCTTCCCAATGGCCGCTAGTCTAACCAATGATGACTCTGCAAAATGTAAAAAGTTAACAGCACTGGCTCTGAAGTCTTTGATAGAAAAGGTATGTTTAATGTTCAAATGGTATTTGAAGAAGCTTTGTTAAATAAAGCCTGACTAGAGCAGATGGTTTGTGTCATTAAATGGACTACATTAAGCTAAACAATACAACCTGTTGAACGACTACATTTAACTTAATACCACAACTTGTTACTTGGATCTTGAATTATCAATCTTGAAGTGAAATATCAATTCCAGTCTTAAGTCTTCAGAAACATTTTGTTATATTGATTATGTACTGTTTTTTAATATGTTTATTAATTTATTTATTTATTTAATAAATCTAATTCAGGTTGACTTTGCAACAAGAAATCGTCTGTTTAATTTAGCATTGAAATGGATGGACGATGAAAAGGTAACTGCTAGTTATGAATATGAAACTGCTAATGACTAACTACTGTAGCTGTTATGATTCACTGCTTGGCTTTGAGCAAATTTAACTGATTTTGCTTGGATACAATAAAGTTATGTTTAAAGTGAACTCAATGGAAGTTCAGTTCATTTTAGACTGATGTTATTATATTTAACATGTAAGAGATTTTTTAAATGACCAATCTCAGGTTAATATCACAGTTGTTTTTAGAAGTTTGGTATTAAAATAATTTTTAAAACAGGGACAATAATGTGTTTCAACCACAAATATTGATCACCTAAATACGTCTTTTATACTTAATGTTTCTTCCTATGTCTTGTTTCAAAATATCTTCCATAAAGATTGGGCATTATTGTGTGGTACCTAGATAAAAATCCATTCTGATCAGTACCCATTCAAACTGATCAATAGAGTGAGAATTAGCCCAGGTGTTTACACTTCAGTTAATGAGATTTGTTAACACATCCAGTTCTCAATGGTTCATTTTTAAGGATTTTTCTTTTTTCCAGCTGAGACATCGTGTGTTGGGGTCTCAGTTATGTGGGTTGTTTGTGGAAGTTGAGTCGGCAAAGTTTGAACATCACCTGGAGGCCATATTACCTGTGATCTCAAAACAGATTCATCCAGATCAATACAAACAGGTAAAAGACTATCATTTTAGTTGTCCTTTGAAAGAGATAAGAAATACCAGAAACTTGTTTTCTAGTTAAGAAATAGAAAACATAACAAATAAGTTAGGAGTATTTTACAATTACACAATAATGACCCTGGTACACTTTGTCAATTTAGTCAGCGCATGCCGATTTATGAGACATTCAGCCAATAAGTACATCGAATAAGTTATGGATAAGTTTTGTTTAAGTTAAGAGAAAGCTAAAGCACGCCTCTAACAAGGTCATTGATAAAATGTGTGGATACATCAAATTTTCAATGTATGGCTCATAGGTCAAGCATACGCGTGCCATAAGTTACATGTGCTTCTTGTGTAGCACATAGAACATGTGATATATACCATTGACAGCATAGACCTTCTATAACGCGCTGGCCTATAACACGCTGTAGTTTTTTGCTCCCCAACGAGCGCCTTATAACATGGTTACACTGTATTTGATTGGTTTTCAAACCATTCTCAAGGATTTTTGTGCTCTAGTCTCAAGACAACAAGTAATAAATTGGAAAACAAACTCACATAGTGAGTTGACTGAGGCCACTATAAGTGACAGTTTAATAATTGTGGAATCATCAAAAATTAGAGTTAAATATTGATACTGATCACAAAAACTAAGAATAAAACCATAGTTTTTACGCCGTACTTAGGGTTATTGTTTGTGTTAGAAAGAAACCTAGTACAAACTATCGCATAATTATCTCTTTGTAAATATATATTCTTTATAAAACTTATAAAACTAAGGCTACATAAGGTTTTATTTAAATACAAACCAGAAAAGTAACTTTCCTGACTAACATTCAACAGTTGCAAGGCCAATCTCTCGTCTCTCCTGAATAGTGAGCACAAATTTACAATTATTCAAAGCACAAGTAGTTGCATTCATTATCTTTAAAATACTTTTAATGGAACACCTTAAATATCAGACCTTGTGTAAATTGTAAAGCTTTAGAGAAATACCCAAAGACAGCTTCCTCTAGTTAAATTTCTCTGGCTCAGGTCAATAAGCTTTGAGTGTATTTATACGTGTACATGTATTGTCACTACTTGAGCACATGAGGAACATTAATTATCTGACAGAGCAAAACACTTTAATAATAATAATACTTTATTTACTTAGGAAGTTCAATAAGTACAAACCAGTCTTCTTTACATGTTCCCCCTCAGGCTAAGGGCAGTTTGTTTAAAGAGTAGAAATACCGTCTTTTCTTAGCACTGGAGGAATATTAGCTTTCCAACATTATGGATACGTTTCACATTTTGGTTGTGCTAGTGTCAAATATTGTTAGAATACACAGCTGCAAATAAGTGTAATATCCTTAAGCATGGAGTAAAATATCAATCATTCAATTGCCGTCATATAAGTGAATTAAATATCATTGAACCAGGCCCAAATAATTTAATGTTCACTTTCATATATATATATACTGCCCCGTGAGGGAGCGGGTGGGCTATGGCCCTGCAGAATACTCCCTCGGCTTTCTCGGTCGATCGTAAGAGGCGAGAAAAGAGGTTGCTTTCTGTTGACCTGGATGTTCGCAGGGCTAAAGGGTAACGGGAAGCAGATTTGTTTATGATGTTCTATATTTGTGTCCATCGTCATATAAGGGAAATACCCTTGAGTACGAAGTTAAACACCAATCAAACAAAATCATTTATTTATTTATTTATTTATTTATTTTGCTAGGTTGATGGAGATGAAGTTGAGCAAGATAAAGATCGTCTCTTGTTCAATTGTTTGACAACATTAATTAAAATTCTGCGGGAGTGTGATGTGACAAGGAATGAACGATGGACATCTGAATTGAACACAATCTGGTGTATGTACATCCAATTCATAATTTTTACAAAATCTTTTCACTGTTCGTCTAAACTTTCATTATACTATTGATTTTGACAAATTTTGTAATTATAAACATCGATGTATTTTGCATTATAAAGCAATTCTGCGTTATTTTTCATAAATGCAACGACAAATATAAATGTTAGATTATCTGATTTTAAAATTTTGTTGGAAAAAACTACATCACAAGCCTGTGTAATTGTTGCGTTGTTGATTTAACTTTCCACAAACAGCATTTGATAGAATGGTAACTTGTTCATGAAACTCTGATGCTACCTATATAACATTTAGAATTGAAAATCTTTTAAAATCCCCTTAAAACTTGTATGTTATATTATAGACAAGTGTCATTTTGAAAGATGTTTAGAAAAGTTTTGATTGAAACTTAATATTATGGAGATATTAACAAAGTGGCTGATGACTAATATATTAACACTTAGGACAGCAGCATTGTTGTAGCTTTGATCTTATCTGTAAATCTGAAAGATTAAAACATAGGTTCTTTTACTCTAACATTGGTAAATTTATGTTTGACATAAATACATATCAAATTTGTGTATCTCTACAACAAAAAAAATCAGTGTCTGTTCTTTACAAATTTTAATATCAAAGGTTATGTGAATGGCACTAGTAAACTTTAAAAAATAAACTATTCATGAATTTCAGGTCATGTAGAGAGTCACTTGCTGTTTCCCCATCTCTGGGTCCAGTTTGCCACCTCACAACTCTTTGGGCTACTTTTTTCATCATGGACGCCTGAAGAACTTGTTTCCATGACAACATCTTCATCTTCCTCGGATGATTATCTCTGGAGCAATACGGTATCAAAGGTGGGTATGATTTGTGTTTAGAGACAAGTCATCGGCCTTAGGGCAGTATGTTTCAAGCTTAGTCACACAGCTGTTACAGATGGAGGAACATCAGCAGAATAAATACCTAACAATTTATCTTTGTGTTAGAATCACTCTTTGGTGTTTTAGTATATTTCTGTTGTACAATCAAAATACTATTAACTGCAACTAGTGTTAAATGCCCATCAATGGTAAATACAATGCTTGACAATTTACCTGCCTTTTTGCATCATTTTGTTAATTGCAACCCATGTCCCTGAGACATGATAAAATAATCATACAGCTAGGGAGCTTTGTACTCAGACCTAAGTGGCAATATAAAATCTATCTGTTTGTGACACCTTTGTATTACATCCTCTGATTGTTCTGTCTTGTCTTTGTTTGTTGCCAGCGTTAGTGTCCGTCACCCATTGGGCGGAGGGAAATAGTGAGTGAAATAACCTTATTTGTACCTTCTTGTTAATATTTTTACTTTATTTATTCAGCTGTCATCATTGGCTACAAATTTCTGTACACAGTTACAGTCTACATTGTTAGATCAGGATTTAGCCGAGCAGGTTAGTATGTTACTTATTCTACACATTTAGCATAAAACATGATAGTTTGAGATCATTGTTGTCCTTGACATGATAAAAATAAACGCATTTGGTAGTCTCGGTTATCAATGGCCTAATTTAGTGGCCAAATGTTACTATTAGAATTTGACACCTGCTTGAATGTTTAAGTTAAACTCAAAGGGATAAACACATAAGCCATTTTTAGCCCAAGTTTTTCACACTTGTTTCTAAACTTTTCAATTGAATTGATTTCTCTTTCAAGTACAAGCCTAGGCTATTCATGCTTATTTTCGAAAGTTGTCTAAATGTTTAGGCCACATCATAGCTGACAAACCGCTGAAAATGGGATAAAGCACAATAATTAGTCCAATGAAACACAACTTTTAAGTAACTTTTCATTGAATTTTGCAGGTGATTAAAAATATGGTGTTCATCACAAAAACTGCCAAGCTCATTTCCTCAGCTGCTCAAATAAAGGAAAAGAAAAAGAAAGACAAGCAAGAAAAGTCCAAGGCTGAAGACCCTCGTGAATCTCTTTCCGTGAGATGGTTAGTAAAGAAGATGGTCAGAGAAGCCAACCATGAAACCATACATCAACCTAAAGTCACCATTAAGGTAACTAGAAACTGTGGTATACAAACTGAATGAATCTGTCAAATTGAGGCAATTTAAGATCAGTCAAATCAAATAAATAAATTTTTTGGGGACAATATTCTGGATGTTTGATTTGACACAATTTTGTTTCTTGTCTTCTGGCATCGTTGTCTAGCATGTAAGCAATAACAGTTGGACTCCATAAAGTGGTTTGCCTTTTTTAAGTTCACAGCTTCTAAATGCCATTTAAACAATTTCTCCAATTATTGGCTCTATCATATATTGGGTGTAATTTTATTTTGACTAGAGTGCTGTATTAGATAGTAAACAGTACTCCAATTGCATTGTTGACAAAATTAACATTATTTTCATTATTTTATGATAACATTAGGTCTTGGCAGATTCTAGTCCACAAAATCAATCAAGTGAAATGCTTCATCATACAATTTTTTTGTGTTTTTATGGTGTCGAAATGATCACTTTTAATCTGTATTAATGTTTACAGAGACGCAATGTTTTCAAGTGGATAGGGGCTGTAAGCATAGAGTTAGGAGAGACACTGTTACCTGATATATTGTCACTAATTCTACCTCCTTTGATAAGAGAGTCAAGCGAGAAAACCAACACCACTGGTAGGTTTTTTATTTCTTTATTTTTAGCTTGCTTGTATGAGCTAAGGTGAGCTTATATTCAACCTTTGGCTTCAGCCTCTGTGTCAGACATGTAAAGGCTTCTGTAATTCAATATACTAAGTGAATTTTTCAGAAACTTTACACACAGTTTGTCTGACCGTAATGGAAGGGATTATATGGAATTCTGTACGTATTAATTATGCTTAATACATGATACTAAGAAAGTTGTGTTCAGTTTGCGTTAAGCGCTATGTCTAAATGGAATTGAATAGCAAATGACCCACAACATGAAAAGAGGGGGATATTATCTACAAAGCTCATTATATGCATATTAATTACCTTAACAACCACTGGTAGGTTTTTTATTTCTTTATTTTTAACTTGCCTGTATGAGCTAAGGTGAGCTTATATTCAACCTTTGGCTTCAGCCTCTGTGTCAGCCATGTAAAGGCTTCTGTAATTAAAAGTAAAGTTGCATTAAACATCATAACTCCGCGTTGAAAGGCCAGATTATTCAGAAATTTTGCGTAAATTTCACACAACATGGAACAAGAGGGATATTATCAGTTTAATTCACTATTCGCATATTGATTACTCTAATGAGCTTTATACATACATATCCATAAATTTTGCATTGTTACTTGTACCTTAAAGACAATATGAATGCTTTGACAGAACAGGCTAGCTCTTTTGCAGCACTGCCTTGTATTTTATGTTTCTTTGTTTGTATGACTTCTTTAAAATTTTATTTTAATTTGTTTGTTCATTTTACCTGATGTTAATATCTGTTCGTTCTATGTGTATTTCACCTATTTTTGGTATTTCTGTTACATTTGGTTTTATTGTATGAAAGTTAAATAAGTTAACCTAACCCAAAAGATACAGACAAAACAGATTGAGAATATGCCATTGAACCTGTGCTGCCTGTTGGAAGGAGCTTCCTGTTGCCCTGATGCTCACTGCAGCACTTGTTATTCCAGGAATGATAAAGATTATTTATTTTGTTGCTTGTAGAGAATTTTTCAATGAAATTTTAAGTTGCATTTCATTTGTCTCTGGCTGTTTTTACTAACACTGATTTACAGACGAGACATTAAAGATCCTGGCCCAGGAAGTGCTGGAGCTAATAAAGGGAACTGTAGGAGTGGAAGAGTTCACCAAACAATACTCTACTGTCCATCAGATGTTACAAGAGCGACGCCTTAATAGGAAACGACAGAGAGCAGAAGAGGTAAAGTGACATTATGATTAATCTGTGGACAGAAGAAGTTTGATACTGTGTTGACTTCGGAATTTTTAATATCAGTATAGTTATTATTTAATTTATTTAATGCTAAATCAGGTTAATCATTTAATTTTATAAAGATACTAGTATCTGTTGTGTTGAATCTTAAATGTTAAATATGTATTTAAAATGGACTCATGTCTGTGTCTATTTTGTGATTTCTCAGTCTTTAATTTTGTTAAAAACCGGAATTTCATTAATGTTTTTAAAGACGAAGAACAAGATGTATTAATACTGTAATTTAATTGAAACAGGATTAAGATTTGTTTTTTGTTTCTTTTGTTTTTTGTTGCTTTTGTTTTTTTTTTATTCTTTTTTTTTTAAATATTCTTTTCGCTTTGGTTTTTGATTTATGATTTAAATGTTTTATACTATTTTTTTATCTTCTTTTTCTTGAGTTTTTTAACTGTTCATTGAAAAGTTGTATGTTTTGATGTTTTAAGAGACAAAATAACTATTTAATTGTTAATAATTTACTCTCACAGGCCGTGTCTAATCCTGAAATAGCTGCTCGAAGAAAAATGAAGAAAAACCTACATAAAAAGGAAGTTAAGAAGAGAAGAATTGAGGAAGTCAGACCTTCGAAAAAATTTAAAAAGACAAAGTTTTAGTTTAAATTTTTTTTTTTTTTCAATTAAAATAAAATAACTGAAAAATATGCAACTTTTTGTTTACTTTTCTTCCATAAAGTATTAATTTTGTTCTATTGTTTAGAAATATAATTTGATGAATCTAGTACTGGTCATTCTTCTGTTAGGAAAAAGCTGTTGTCTTTTGGATATTAACTGTGATAAAACTTGACTAACACAAATGTTTTGTTGTTGACAAATGATTCAATAAAAATAAAAACTGTTTTGTCATACGATCATTTTTGTTTTATTTGCTCACTTTATCTTAATTTTTCCATTGCTGTTGTTGTTTTTTTTTTTTTTTAAGATTTGTCCATAAGACAAATTTCTTAAAGTGGTATTTTACATTTTTATATGTCTTTCCAAGGTGGGATGGACAAAAATATCCACTGGGGTCGTTATCAAAAATTTTGTAAAATGAGGCACTGTTTACTAGTTCAAGGATTATTCTACTGGGTCAACTAATTTATTGAGTGTTATCTTTATGGCATTTCGAGATATAAACTATGAAAGATGCAGTCTTTTTTTTTTCTGTAGACATACACGCATTTTGCAATAATTTTAGAAATAATAGTTGGATTTTCATCGTATTCACATATATGTAATTCTGAGTATTCAAGCTTCCCAAAAATGTATACAAATATATGGTACAGATTTAAATTTTTCTGTATAAGAGACAACAGGTGTTCTGAAAATCAGCCAAGTGGTTCAGCATGACCTTTAAGCCCAATCAAACAAAACGAAAGGGAAAAAATAGCCTCTTCTTTTTTCAGTATGCTGACAGGACCTGAATATACTTAAAGGTAGTTTATTGTTGTGATATATTATAAGTTACAGATTTTGGGTTTTGACAAGCAACGTATACACAGCGCTTTGTAATGAAGCGCATTTTATTGCCAGCAATAAACTTGGTAGTATACTACATAAATAGTGTAATTCCAACTTCATTGTGATTTGGTAAAGGTACTGAAGTTGTTGATGTCTTGACAACTTTGTACATGTACACTCTGCTTGTTTGCAATACCATATCAGTAACATGTACGGCATTATGTCAGCCTGTTGAACTACTTGACTGGTATTTGGTGTACAAAATGACCAGTGGTCATTGACTGTCAGAATAGTTGCAACTAAAACTCAAACTTATAACATAATCAAACTATTTTATGGTCTATGTTCAAAGTGTTCGTATAAAAAAAAGCAATAATAAATAATACATATGAAATAATTCACAACAAACGTATAGATAACGTTGATCGGAGCCATGGCAACCATGTAATAAAATTACAATCAAGTCTGTGACCTCCTATAAAGGTGATAACAATTTTCACAATCTATAAACGAATTTCCCAGAGTCCAAGAGTGAGGAATCGGACCAAACTAACGAATAGTAGTTACCGATGCTTTGGGAGAGCTACTGAATAAAATCTAACCACCACAAGGCAGGTGTTTCTGTGAATCAACTATGCACAACGTATAAAGTCCCCCTAACTCGTATAATATGGGCGAAGGAAACAATGCCATCTTCACTACTGAATACAAAGTTGCACACTTCTGGTTAATGGACTTCTTGTAATTCAAGGTTTGACCTGGAAACTTGACAATTGACCTATAGCCTGAAAAACCCCTTCAAATATTTATAAACTCATTCTGAAGAAAAAATTACCTTTAGAAGATGTTAATTAGAAACAAGCCAGGGGATAAGTTCTGTGGCTGATATAAAATATTTATATGATATCTCTACTTGAATTGACAAGATAATCTTCTGCTTGAGTATTACCTCAAGTCTTATTGATGACAAGTTTTAATCTGTGAGAGATCCCCGGTTGGATTAGTTGAATGTTATGGTATATATTCAGATCATTTATGTTGACCAGATGGACTTCAGAAGCTCATTCTAACTTACTGAATAGCTTGGGGCATGGCCCTCTGGTTAAATTTGCAATGTTTTGAGCATTATTTAAAAGCATAATTCATCAATTAAATCACTGTGACAATTGTTGACAATATTAGTACCTATTAGTAGCTATTTATTAGTCTTGTAATTTAAGTTGGAAAGTAAGTTTCTTTGTGCAATAAAACACCCAAACAGGACTATTATCTGTGTAAATTTCAGCATTCTGCCATTTTTTTACCACCTGACTGCTGAATAAATCATAACTATAAAAGTAAGAAAAAGCAAACACCTAAAAATATACATGGAATAAAGGCATGTATACAATATACATCAATATATCCATAGTCAAAAGAGAAAAATCCTGTAGCATTCCACTTATCATGTATAGGCTAATAGATAAAATGGTTATTTTAGAAAAACAAAAGATATATTAATCTGCAAACTTTAGAAAATATCCTTATAAAGCTCTAAGGTTCAATCCAGAACCTATTAATTCCATTATGGTGTCAGCTTGACGTCATCTTAAATGTCATCTTAAAAAAATGTGAAGTTATCATCACTGACCCCTCTACTAAACAAAAATGCTTTCATCAATATCATATACAGTCTTCAAGAAATCTGTTAAGAATAATTATAATATAAATTCACCAGATTTCAATCATTATTCCAAGTAAGCTAAATGAATTCCTTAGTTGTTATCCATGATAGTCCGTGTTTGATGATATCAATAGAGAAGTAAGCGACACGTGAAGGTAACCAATCAAATTGTGACATGTGTGATTGGCTGGCTGATCCAACCCCAATACAGATTTGTGGTTTTACACAGAATTATCAAGCAATGCCACTGGGTAATGTTTGTCTTTCTAGAGATTTATGGAGGAAATTCACGTTGTCTATTGGATAGAAATTGGATTAAGTCTACATGGGTCACTTAGACGTTAATGTTCAGGGCAAGACTAGGCTATTAAATAGAAGTACTTCAAACCCTCCAAGGAAATCAAAATGTCGCTGAAAGATTAATCACAAGTGAAGATAAACCTGGTAGCTGTAGCCTTGGGGCATGTTTCTTTAGTTTCTTGACGAAATATGTCTTCTTGGCAAATAAAACTATTCCACTTTCAAGGTTTCAGAAACTTCTTTAAACCAAAACAATATTGGTTGCCAGACATTTGTTAGAATTATTCCATCATAAACAGTTTTACAAGCTGTTCTCTAACAGTTGGTGATGCTGTCAACATGGCTGTTCACATGCCCGTTACCTGACATTGTAATTCTTATTTGTACTGTATTTATCCTGTCTTTAAATATTTTACAGTTTTGATGAGGCCTATATGGAGTAAACAAACACCCAGTTATCCTCTACACTAAAGACCAAGGTCTTTAGGTCTTTGGGAATCTTCATAACTCTGCATAGGCCGCTTTTGTCTCCCATACATTTAACATTGTCGATGTATGTGACCATACTGTTTAGGGTTTCTTAGAAATTTGTAAATTATGTTGACGATTTCAACCTATTCCAGGTATGGTCTTTATTACACGAGGGTGCGGTCTTTCTATTTTTATCCTTCAGACAGTTTTATTTCTCCTCTTTTAACTGTTTTATTACATGACATTCCTTACATTAACATAAACAATAAATTAAACACCTTTGACTACAGGTTAACAGCTGAGTCCTAGAAATCTCAATCTGACTAAAGCAGAGGAGATATCAGACTTTGTTGATTTGCTGATTGAAGAGTCACCTATATCCTTCTCAATATTTACATTTCTGTGGCTACGTCATGGAAAGATATTAACCACATAATAAAGTATGTATTGACCTAACACGTTATCAGGGCACGCCGCCGTGGCTTAGTGGATAGCAAGTGCACTTTACAAAGCCTACTTCGAAGTACCGTTCGCGAGATCGAGTGCGTCTGTCAACCCTCAGGTATATGAGGGAGTCTCAAGATGTGGTTCTGGCAAACGCGGGCTTGGTTTTTATGAGGTTTCTTCTTGGTTTTCCATTGTAATTAGGCAAGGAACAGTGTGCAGTGGACAATCCGTCGTCATATAAGTAAAATACTCTTGAGTACGAAGTTAAACCCCAATCAAACAAACAAAGACATTAACAAATTCTGTCTTCACATTCCAGACACCTTTTACAAAGACATAGTCTCTCTTCTCAAAGACAAAAAAGACACAAATATCGTTCATCTAGGGATGAGTGTGTTATACTGTTATTTTTGGATTTTTACTTCTTTTTTTTTAAGAAAAAGAAGAGTTTGAGTTGATTTAACTTTTAAGAAGGTGATTACCAATTGAAGGCTAGGCTATCTGCCTACAGTACTTCATTGATTTCCCACTGTCCATAAACAACTAGGATGTCTATATTAGATTATTGGCATCGGCTCCCAAATGATTTTTCTAACCTGATTATGGTGACTCCAGGGGAACCCTTATGTTCTCTGATTCTCAAAGTTAGCTTGTAAACACATGATTGGCATTCTGGGAAACTAAGTATTTTTCTGTCTCCAGTTTCTTGTATATACGCTGTGTTGTTGTACAATGGGCAGTAGAGTTTCTTGGGAGAAAATTGGCACTATATTACACAGGTTTCTTGTTTAGTTATCCATCCATTGTTGAGTGTATTGCACAGGGTTCTGCTTCTGTTATCTATCCAGGATACAAAACAACCCAATATAGACTGTACTATACAGGTTCTAGTCCAATTTATCCACCCAAGATAGAGTGTACTATACAGGTTCTAGTCCAATTTGTCCACCCAAGATAGAGTGTACTATACAGGTTCTAGTCCAATTTATCCACCCAAGATAGACTGTACTATACAGGTTTTAGTCCAATTTATCCACCCAAGATAGAGTGTACTATACAGGTTCTAGTCTAATTTATCCACCCAAGATAGAGTGTACTATACAGGTTCTAGTCCAGTTTATCCACCCAAGATAGAGTGTATTATACAGGTTCTAGTCCAATTTATCCACCCAAGATAGAGTGTACTATACAGGCTCTAGTCCAATTTATCCACCCAAGATAGAGTGTACTTTACAGATTCTAGTCTAATTTATCCACCCAAGATAGAGTGTACTATACAGGTTCTAGTCCAATTTATTCACCCAAGATAGAGTGTACTATACAGGTTCTAGTCCTGTTTATCCACCCAAGATATAGTGTACTATACAGGTTCTAGTCCAATTTATCCACCCAAGATAGAGTGTACTATACAGGTTCTAGTCCAGTTTATCCACCCAAGATAGAGTGTACTATACAGGTTCTAGTCCAATTTATCCACCCAAGATAGAGTGTACTATACAGGTTCTAGTCCAATTTATCCACCAAGATAGAGAGTATACTACACAGAGGTCTAGTTCAGCTATCCCCCCAACATAGAAATCCAGTACAGTTATCCACCAAAGATAGGACTCTAGTCCAGTTATCCATCCAAGATAGAGTGCATGACACATGTTTCTAGTCCAGTTACCCATCCAAGCGAGAGTTCTTTTCCAGTTATCCATCCAAGGTAGAGGGTTTTACACCAAGTCTTATCCATTTACCTATCCAATCTAGAGCTCTAGGTCAGTTTTCTACCCAAGGTTGGATTTTAGTTTAGTTATTTACCTGATTGAGTGTACTACCCAGATTACTGTCCAGTTATCAACCTAAGATAGAGGTTAATAGACAGGGTTGTAGGCCAGCTATCCACACAAGAAAGCAGTGTCCATGTAGTCCACCTGTCCACCCTAGATAGGGATGTCTATGTAGCCCAGCTATCCACCCAAGATAGGCATGTCTATCTAGCCCAGCTATCCACCCTAGATAGGGATGTCGATGTAGCCCAGCTATCCACCCAAGATAGGGATGTCTATCTAGCCCAGCTATCCACCCTAGATAGGGATGTCTATGTAGCCCAGCTATCCACCCAATAAAGCCTTATCCGCATAGTCCAGCTATCTACCCAAGATATTGTTGTCCATCTAGCCAAACTATCCACCCAAAATAGTTTTTTTTTATTTAGCCCAGCTATCCACCCAAGATAGGGTTGTCTATGTAGCCCAGCTATCCACCCAATGTAGGGTTGTCCATGTAGCCCAGCTATCCACCCAAGAAAGGGTTGTCCATGTAGCCCAGCTATCCACCCAATTTAGGGTTGTCCATGTAGCCCAGCTATCCACCCAACATAGGGTTGTCTTTGTAGCCCAGCTATCCATCCAAGATAGGGTTGTTTATGTAGCCCAGCTATCCACCCAAGATAGGGTTGTCTATGTAGCCCAGCTATCCACCCAAGATAGGTTGCCCATGTAGCCCAGCTATTCACCCAAGAAAGGGTTGTCCATGTAGCCCAGCTATCCACCCAAGATAGAGTTGTCTATGTAGCCCAGCTATCCACCCAAGATAGGGTTGTCCATGTAGTCCAGCTATCCACCCAAGAAAGGGTTGTCCATGTAGCCCAGCTATCCACCCAAGATAGGGTTGTCTATGTAGCCCAGCTAACCACCCAAGATAGGGTTGTTTATGTAGCCCAGCTATCCACCCAAGATAGGGTTGTCTATGTAGCCAAGCTATCCACCCAAGATAGCGTTGTCCATGTAGTCCAGCTATCCACCCAAGAAAAGGTTGTCCATGTAGCCCAGCTATCCACCCAAGAAAGGGTTGTCTATGTAGCCCAGCTAACCACCCAAGATAGGGTTGTTTATGGTAGCCCAGATATCCACCCAAGATAGGGTTGTCTATGTAGCCCAGCTATCCA
>JARFOD010114705.1:0-15095 GCA_031763545.1 Mopalia muscosa
GTAAATAATGTAGTCAAGTTTTATCATCAAAGTTAACGGTCTTCAAATTCAAATTTTTTGATCGGGTCTGCTCTGGGATAAAGATCTCAACCTCAACTTTTGGAATATGCAATAATACAAAAATCGCAAAATTTTGAGCTGAGGGGGGGAGCATTACGTGCATTCTCACGGTGCAAGTTGTAGTAATGATTCAGGGGACTCGCCACATTTGTGGAGTTTTCATTGGTCGACTGTTTCGTACTTTTTTGTCGACCAATCAAAATACTGCAAATAAGGGGAATCCCCCTCAAGTCGTAGCTAAAAAATCTTTTTCTATGCGACTGAATCTTACAAAAATAACATTACGGTGCATTCACACGTTGCGATTTGTATAGAACGGTGTCAGGACCCTGATTTGTGATTGGTCGACTGTTTCGAATCCAATTACGTTGTAACTACATATAGTGCGCTGAGAATGCGCCTGTATCTCTGTTATACATCAATTATAGAAGTCCTTACCCGATTTAAAGTATTTACTGCATATGTTTGTAGCGACATAAAGTAAGAAAAACGACTATTTAATCTGAAAAACAAACCCATACTTTAGGGTTAATCTACATATCATTGACATTACTTAGGATTTTAAAGTTATACGAGAATTAAGAATTATTATTTAAAGGGACAGAGTGTGTGAATTAAAAACAAAATGCAAATACACAAAAAGATTCCTCGCGAAATGTCATTAATTAAATGCAGAATCACAGTAAATAATAGATGAACTTAAGAAAAAGGTGTTATTTAACAGTTAATAGAGAATAAACTATTTTTATGGTATAAAAGTATAAAAGTAACAGTCACCTAATGATAAATGATTTTAATAGTTTTATAATTTTTACGCAATAATTTACATATTTTGTCCCATTTAATTTGATTAAAGTATTTCTTCATCGCTTGATTATTTATTACCATCACTAGGATTGGAAATACTGGAGTGTCTGTGTTAAAGGGGACAAGCAGCTTAAAAAATTCCGATTTGATAGTACAATCTGTTGTTTGTTGATGTTGTTACCTTTGGGAACGGAACCCTCACTTTCGGCTTTATATGAAAGCATCCACCAGTGCCGGCAATAGGGTACGGCCACGATTAGATGATATAACTACCGTGGTTTAGAACAATGACGTCAGATCCGTTTTTTTAAACTAACTAATAAACGGCTATGCTAATTTCTATTGAAAGTGCAATTCAGATGGTTGTTTTTGAAAATATGCAATAAAAATAATAAATTTAGGTCGAAAAACAGTTGTATTTCCCTTCAGTAAACACAAACATCAGTAGAGTGAAATGGGTAAGCAGGCATTTGTGATGGAGCTTCCTGTTGTCCTTGGAGATATTAAAAGGGCAACGCGGAGCCGACGTGTCTGTGGTGTTTGTACTATCACGTCTTGTGATTGTGCTGTCTGGTTATTGTCATGTTCTGTCTTCTCTTTCTTTGTTGACACTGGTGGCGAGGGTGGTTTCCTTGACCCATTGATCTGGTCAGCCGTCATGTGAGGGAAATGACATCGGGTACGGCGTTAAACCCCGATTAAAATAACTATGTAACAAATTTGTATTCCTTTGGTCCAGACTTTGATTCTCATGCATTGATGGAATCGATGAGCCATCCAGTAGTTCGCCAAACAGAATCTAACGCTGCTTTCAGTTTGTAGGTAGGCCGACATATCACGTGTACTATTCAGGGTATACTTGAAGAGACCATATTTGCGAACTAAGTTTCAAACATAGGTGTATTAATAATGGATCATAAGCTACCTACATCGTACTATCTGTTATATATCTATGTCATAAAAGGGCAGAGAATGTTAGTGTTAAAGAGCATCGCCGATCACCTTCCCCAATTTATCCTAATCCCAATGAAGAATAAGGAGTTTAGTCATGACATGGACACCCGGTGCTATACCTCATGGTGACTCTACGCCTTTCATGTATTCGAATGATGGTGTATGTTCGTCCTCTAGCCTTAAATCGGTCCAACATTTTGTTTTTTATGTTTTAATTTAATGTGGCAGTATAATTTCGAGGTTTCTATACGCTAATCTACTTTTACTAAAATGTTATGATGTGGGATAGAAACAAGGCTGCTCTTGTCAACTTGTTTAAAACTTTGATATAATCAAATTAAGGCAGTTTTTAATTAATGTAGATATAATTAATTCATGTCACGGTGCCATTAGCTAGCATTCATATATAACCTAGTTTTACCTGCGCCAGGCAGTACCTCTCTGGAGATGTTATCAAATCCGAAAAAAACAAAACAATACGAGTAAATTGGAAGGTCATGGGCCAGTCCGGGATTAATGTATTTTGTCTTTTGACTTAATTAATTTGTGAATATTGTTCTACTTTTTCCAGTGCAATAATAAGATATTAAAAAGTCAACACGAACATTAGTTTGTCAGTATGACAGAGATAACGGGGTAGATTGTGGTTCATTTTGCCTTTTGAAATAGTTATGTTATTGAAAATTTACAGAAACATGTTTGTTGTAGGAAATCATCTCTAACACAGAACCCACATAACGCCGGATAGGCGTCTAAAGTACTTGTTTGCACTCATTGATAAATATACATTTAAGAGATTTATTTGATTGCCTTTACGTTTGTTATATCGGGACTTTTTTAACCTACCAATTGTATGTCTTAACCGAAATGTTTGTTGCATTATACACAGAACAAAAATGACTGAAAAAATTATAATAAATAAACAAAGTATATAACAAAATTTCGGTATGCTTTTTAATTCGTTCACGGAATTATAACCAGCCAATGAAAACGTTGCTGACATAATCGTCACTAACTGATTGTACGACTAAAAGGACGGACCTTAAGACTCAGATCTCAATGATTCGCACTTTTCCTATTTTTAAAATATTTTTTTACGGATTTTTTTTGTTGAGTTGTAATGTGTCTTTTGTTTTCAATCCCATTGGTTATGAAAAGCACAAAAGAGACAGAGAGAAAACATTTGTATACAATTATATCCTGGTTCACTTAAAAAAAATAAAATAAAAACAGTTGTTAATCTGAATAAAAAAGAATCATTCACAAAAAATAAAACAGGAAGAAGAAAACCATTAAATAAAACAAGCTGACATTTGTCTACGATTAAAACTTTAAAAACCCTTTATTGGCGTTTAAAAAGGAACTGTTTCATATTTTTTTTTATTAGATCAAGCTCTCTGAGGCTTTAATCCCGTCTATTAGCATTCATTCAAATTATAAGCTCTTGGTCGAAATATTGCTCTCTTACTCGGCAAATTGTGCAATGTGTTTAAGCTACTTTCCCAGTGAAAATCACGTGACGACCATCATTCAGATGATTCTAAATCAAACAAATGACAGATTTTTGGTGATGCATAACAGCAGTTTCACCTAGGTAGCTGGTCAAATTCAGAGAAATTTCTTTTCCCAAATGTATCGTATTTCAGTGTAAATAATTATGCCAAGGCGTTTTATTGCACCGTAAGATTTTTGGATATCTCTATTGCCATTGTGCTAAATATTTATTATTCTTTTCAACCACGACTGCTTTTGTCGATTTGTATTATATTTCATTGGTGAATAAACAAACAAACAATATATGATTTAGAATTGGATATACAAAAAGCAGAAAGACAGACAGACACATAGACAGACAGTTCCGTGGATATAGTATAATTAAACAAATTGTAAATTTGCCATTTGTGTTTTTCATTATATTCTAATTTGTTCCAGGTGCTGATAAGTCTCAACGTATCTAGCGGGCAGCAGACGAAATGTAGGGTAAGTTGTCTTGTGATACCTTTTGTGCCGATTATTCCCCTTTTCCATTATTTACTGTGTGACTTGTCCACGGCGCGTATGTTCGAATCAACATTTAAAAGAAGAGCCATACTATGGTATGAAGTTGAACTTCGTTTTATTTAAACACAATTTCTACTTAAATTATTTATTCAGTGGGATTAAACGTATAACATATTTAAACAAAACAATAAATATAAAGTGCTTTGGTGTTCTGAAAAGTGGCTGAATTTGAGGTAGGGCGATCACTGTTGACCGCAGCTCTATCAGAGCCATTTCTAGTACCAAAGCTTCATTCTAGTTGAGCGTCTTTCCAATAGATCGGGTTTTCACGATGCACCTGATCCGTCTATGAAAGTTGTCAGATCAGTGAAATAACATTAAGTACGAGGTAAAACACCTTTTTAAAAAAAATAAAACAAAAAACAAAATAAAAACATCAACAAAAATTAAACATCAAACAAATATATTCAGAGTTGATTTTTATTTCAAGATTTCCCGACGGAAGTTGATGAAGTATACTATACATATAATACTAACCCTTAATCAATAAAGATTAGCATTTAACGCTTTGCTCAGTGCTATTTTCCTTAAATATGGACGGTGGACCTCCAGTAGTGAATATACAAACGTAAAGTGTTATCCTGTGAACTGACTGTTCCAGGTCACTTAGCAGTATGGTAGGGACTCGGAGGGAATTTTATGGTAAGCGTGCCGGCCTCCTAACCTTACGTCGATGTACCGAGTCTGTCAAACAACCTTAGGTATATAAGTGATCCACACGTGGGGGTGTTTCTTTTACAAGGTGTATTTCAATACGGCCGTAAACCTCAACCAATCAAACAAACAAACGAACAAAGCTGGCAGTAGGAACTATCTCAAAACACATCGCCCTAGTGTATATTTTATCCATGCATTTGACGTTATTTTAGAGATCCCACCATGATAATAGACAAGTAACGCACTCTTCGGTGCCGTACGCAAATTATTGACAGTATTTTGTTTACATGAATGATATTTTAAATGTTAATTTCTAAAACATACTGTTGAATAAAATTTTTATCGATGTAAGGTAAAACTAAAATTACTCTTAACATTTACGAGCTGACAATATGGCGCGCACTAAGCTGTCTTTTCTGAGTGTTTATGGTTATGATCTACGTCATTGGACTAATCTGTCCTATTATTGGACACTTACAGCGGCGGATGAGTGTGCTGACTCAACTGGACGTTTCTTTCATTTGAATTCAGCCAATCAAATAACAACTTTTGGATGATAAAAATCATCCGGAATTGCATTTTCAACGTCAGCGTTTCCCCGCTTTAAGACCGGCTCCACTTAGCAGCACGATTATCATCACTTATGCCCGACAAATATCATTCATGTGTCTCAATATAACCCGCCAGAGGCCTTCACGGTTGAGAGACAACTATGCGGTATTGGAAAGATGGGACGTACTCAACCGTGAATCTAAATCGTATAAAATCTAACACGCTTGTCAGTTCATATTTGCTCAGTGTTGAGCACTCTGTAAAGTATATTGTCATTACACGCGTCTGTTACCGGGCGGCTTTAATATGTCCGTGTCAACGAAAATTTTATTTTCGAAGACGCCCAATTCTATCATCCGGAGATATTTTGCCTGAAGACCAATAGGCAGGGAAATAGTTGAACTAATATGACAACACTGATCAGATCACAACAGACTTTCAACATTTTACCACATAAATTGAATCCGGTGGTTGGTGGGAAACTGCTGTGCCCCGGGGCTCTCTGGGGGCGTTTCGGGGGAAAAGGGTGACAAGAAAACGACTTTTCTGGCATCCTCGGATGTAAAGTTATTTTTCCACGGCTTGAGTGAGTGCTTACGGAAAGGAAGTGTCTTTAATCCGAAAGACACACAGACAAAAGTATGGACGGACAGACGGACAGATACACGGACATACATTGAACAAAGAAATAAATGTTAACTAGACTGGAACAATCGTATTTAAGCCGGCGGGGGATAAGTACACGATTAATTCCAGTTGAATGGGAATTTTGGCTGTAGAGAAGAGTTAATGATGTTAAACGAGAGGATGGCTTATATTTGCTACACTGTACTGAAAACAAACTATAAACATAACTGTCAAAAAATTGTGAAGACAGAATAATATTTAACGAGATTTCTGTTATGCACAACCCGAACCCAGCGGGTAGAACGGGGCATGGCTTAACTTTATTAGCGCTTCGTTATAGATGAAGAAACAAGTTAATTCATTTTGATTATAGTTCATACCATGTTTGTTTCTTTCGTTGGGGGTTAATGTGGTACTTACGGTTATTTCACTGACACGAGGACGTGCCCCCCGAATGGGCGAAAGAACACTCTCGACACCACTGGCACCGAGGAATGTCATGGCAGGACATTCAGACTAAATACAAAGACAACAGACAAACTGATCGATTTCATGTTGCCCCTTAGAGGTGAAGTACCAGGGCAACACAATTCTTCCTCCGAACGAACACGAGAAGTGAAGTACCAGGGCAACACAAATCTTCCTCCGAACGAACACGAGAGGTGAAGTACCAGGGCAACACAAATCTTCCTCCGAACGAACACGAAAGGTGAAGTACCAGGGCAACACAAATCTTCCTCCGAACGAACGCGAGAGGTGAAGTACCAGGGCAACACAAATCTTCCTCCGAACGAACACGAGAGGTGAAGTACCAGGGTAACACAATTCTTCCTCCGAACGAACACGAGAAGTGAAGTACCAGGGCAACACAAATTTTCCTCCGAACGAACATGAGAAGTGAAGCACCAGGGAAACACAAATCTTCCTCCGAACGAACGCGAGGTAAAAAGGTTTTTGGGAATCTTACTAATTGGATGCACCTGGAACGTCTACGTTTTGAGCCGATAAAGGTCAAAAATGGAAACTGTAAACAAAAAACAAAAAACATGAAAACAACCAGGGAGGGACTCTTGCGTAAATATAATCTAGAATCTAGTCCAAAGACCAGAGCAGCGTTAAAATGTCTAGAATCTAATCTGAAACCAAGGACAACGTAAAAGGGCCTAGAATCTAGTCTGAAATCAAGGACAACGTCAAAGTGCCTAGAATCTAGTCTGAACTTCAGAACATCATAGAAGTGCCTAGAATCTAGTCCGGAATCCAGAACAACGAAAAATGTGCCTAGAATCTGGTCTGAAATTCAGAGCAACGAAAAAGTGCCTAAGATCTATCCTGGAATCCAGAACAACGTAAAAGTACCTACAATCTAGTATCAATTCAATAACATCGTAAATGGAATCTAGAATCTAGTCTACAACGCAAAAAAATCTATAGTGTGAAGTCAGATCGACGTAAACATAATCTAGAATCTAGTCTTAAATGCAGACGAAAAGAATAAAAAAAGAACCTAGGATCTATTCTGAAATCCAGAACAACGTAACTAGAATCTAGAATGAAATTCAGAACAACGTAACTAGAATCTAGAATAAAATTCAGAATAACGTATAAAATACCTAGGATCTAGTCTGAAAGCCAGAACAACGTAAATTGTACCTATACTCTAGCATTTATTATATACTATCGTAAATAGAATCTTTTATCTAGTTTGAAATCCAAAAGAACGTTAATATAATCTAAAATCTAGTATGAAACCCAGAACAACGTAAATGGAACCTAGCATTCAAACAAAACCAGAAAGAGTTTGACAGCGTATTCCTATGATGTGATTTTGTTTCTCCATTTATGTCCTTCTAATCGTCATGTGTTTTTAAGAGAATAAAACAATAAACAGCTTTTGTCGTGGGTTTACACAAAGACAAATCGTCTTTTTTGTACCGTTATGGTGCGAGCGGAGTGGAAACACTTTTTTCTGTAGCGGTCTGGGCCGTGGTAAGCACATAATTGTACCTGTTATACTTTTGCCGGATACATTAATCCATTTATTTAAAGACAATGTTGATTTTTTTTAAAGAAAATTAAAGCGACAGCTCCAAGTTAAATTATAATTGGCCCCGAGATCAGTGCCCTGGTACGACTGATAACAGTTTCTGTGGACATGTTTTATGTGTGGATATTTTTTTTAGCACTTGTCACTCTAAACCACATGAAATACTGTCGGTAATGGTTAAGGGTTTTGTATAGGGATGCGTTTGTATATCGTTAAAACCAAAAGTTTGGCTGAAAAAAAAATCCCAACAAACTAACAACATTGAATTAAAAAGAACAGCCCCGAGCTATACGATGTTAATTGTTTGCCTACATAATGAGGAGACAGGAGACAGAAGACATTTATATCTTGTCTAAAACAAAACCTTGTAAGATTGAGTTAATTGACGGAACGATCTTTTCATGTTATTCTCCAATTAGCAGATTGGAATAATTTCATACGATGAGTAAATCCGATATAGTCTCACGTTGGCACTCCCAAGATATAAATTGCGCTTGATGAAAAGTAGTCTTTTGGGCAACCTCTATCTTTGGGTTCTTTCTACAAGGACAAAAATTAAACCCACGGTCATTATCGAGATGCTTACGAGCTTATCTCCCTTTATCTAGAAGGTCCGTTATAAAACTGAAGGAGGCTGGAAACACTAAACGAAATCAATTCCATAAGCAATTATTTCTCAAATCACCTCGGTTTATTCATCCATTGTCTTTTCGTTGCCACTTTCAGATAATCAAAGCTCCAAATACTTTTACCGACAACTGAAGGAACTGAGGATCGTCTCAGTTACTGTTCTTCTGACTCGCCCGGACTAGCGTGCAGTGGCTGATGGGAACCCATAGTAAGCTAGGGGGGAATGAGTCAGTAGAGCGGTACCTCAGGTGGTCATCAGATTATGAGGATATTATAGCTTCCACCAGAATAAAAACTGTCAGAGGTTATGGAAAAACTCTAAACAAATTAACCGAGCCCGGTTAAAATAAGCTTAAAATGTAATACCAATGGAATGTATTCCTTTCGACTGTATCAGTTCAATAACGAACAGGACAAGGGAGATAAGCTTTCAATGCCTCTTTGAGACATGCGCCTGTGAAATTAAGGTACGCTTAAACTCAGCAAAATACCACAAATATGCTGAGTGTTGTCAATAAACTGAAAGATCTGTATGCAAAGCAAAGCATACAAACAGAGTCTGAACGTGGTCCCCGGAAGTGAATAATAGAACACAAATTACATTTGTATCACCGACGCATGTCTGAACACCCTTCGACACTTTCCGTACAGGCACTGTAACCAATAACACGTGAAATTAAATCCATGCGGGTTACCTCCAGCGATTGCCATAAAATGACCCACTCATGGCCCCGTGTCGCAATATCCCTCGTCCATTTCTGTAATCTCGGGCAATGAATAGTTCATGAAGTAACTCGCATCGATCACATGGCAGTTATCCACCTGTTTATTGTTGATGTCTGTTGATATTCGTGAAGTGATACGATGGCGTCATTGGAGCTACAATATTATTAAATTACTTACTGAGTACAAATTTTGTAGCAACAAGTCATATATAATAAAGGGACGATGTTTTCAAATGTGATTTTACCAAAGAAATGGGCTTGATTGGCTTTTTTCCGGGGTATAAATCCGCGAAGTACTTTGGTTCATTTCCGCTCATACACACAAAAGTACTGCGGTTTACATTACACGTTAATTCGTGTAATATTATAGCTTCCATTCACCTCCGAGATAACTGTACCAGCACGGAAAGTGTCGAAGAATTTGCCGAATCGCCATTGATTAAAACCGGAAGCGATGTGACTTCCATGCCTTACGAACAGGCTGCTTGGTGATAAACCAGGACCATTTTGAAAGTAGTGATACTAGTATTCGCTAAATGGTGAAATTGTGCGGTCGTAACAAGAAAATTACAGCCATTAACCGGGACTATGTAGCTGTAGACCGATGCAATTCGCTTTTTGAAGATAGTAACAAAATTCATTATAATAAATCAAAATTTGTTTTTATTAAAGGTTGACCCACATTTTCAAATTATAAGCAGCTGGATTTTTCGCGCCGGTTTATCTAAAAGGAGGGCACCGTTTCATGACACGTGATGGCGCGGGTTTATCTTAAAGGAGGGCACCGTTTCGTGACACGTGATGGTGCGGGTTTATCTAAAAGGAGGGCACCGTTTCGTGACACGTGATGGCGCGGTTTTATCTTAAAGGAGGGCACCGTTTCGTGACACGTGATGGCACGGGTTTATCTAAAAGGAGGGCACCGTTTCGTGACACGTGATGGTGCGGGTTTATCTTAAAGGAGGGCACCGTTTCGTGACCCGTGATGGTGCGGGTTTATCTTAAAGGAGGGCACCGTTTCATGACACGTGATGGTGCGGGTTTATCTAAAAGGAGGGCACCGTTTCGTGACACGTGATGGCGCGGGTTTATCTAAAAGGAGGACACCGTTTCGTGACCCATGATGGCGCGGGTTTATCTAAAAGGAGGGCACCGTTTCGTGACACGTACTGGTGCGGGTTTATCTACAAAAATCTAGGAAAGCCCCTACAAACCAACAAACCACCCATCAAAAACTGTGTATACATGATATCCTGTTCATGTGAACAACATTACATAGGTGAGACATGCCGACCTCTGGACAAACGAATTAAAGAACACAAAACTTCAACAGAACAAAGAGACTTCAAATCAGCCCTTTCTGACCACCTGAAAACCCACCCACAGCATGTGATAGACTGGAATAATGTTAAGACAATCAATCAAAATTTACCAAATCTGACAACAAGAAAACTAATGGAAGCCATTCAAATACGTAGACTCCAACCACAACTTAACAGAGACCAGGGTTTTTACATTCCAACTGCATACAATGAGCTAATCACCACAATCCCCCGCTAATGTATGGCTTGTACATAAGAACTCATAATCTATTACAGCATTGTAGAGCCTACCTGTGATTACTACCACCCTCCAAGAAACCATTTACCACAAGCTATATGCCACAAAAGCCAATCATTGTTCTTTACTGTATCATCTTGCTAGAAAACTATATATATATATATATATAACAACTGTACAACTGTAGATCATATATGCTTGAAAACGGTGCCCGAATAGACATTGAAACGTTGCAGCCTTAATAAACTATAGAAGTTGTAATCCATAAAGCCTTGTGTTATGTATAATATTTCTTGCAGAACATTTATCGTTATTCAGGCGTCAAATGGCGTAGTTCAAATAGGATACGGTATCATCTGGTATGGTAAAATTAGCAAGAATAAAACTAAGGAATAAAACTAAAATACTCTAAGAAGAATAAGAACAACAAAAATACTTGCGCAAACACTATTAAGACTTCTTATTACTGAGGTGCTTTTTAAATAAATATTTTAGAGCCGAGCACGGATCCTTACAGAAGAGTGTGTTACTTCACCAACTGGTCCACGAAGCGAAACAGTGACAAGGGACAATTCAATGTGCAGCAAATCCATCAGTCAATGTGTACACATCTAATCTATGCATACGCATTCGTTGATGAAGTTGGCATGTCTGTATTGCCTTACCAGGCAATGGACGAGAGTATTTCTGTGACCGAGTCTGGCTTGTTTGAAAAGTTTAACCGTATAAAGGGAGACAATCCCAAATTGAAAACTTTGCTGTCGGTTGGAGGCTCGACGGCAGGAACAAGACCATTCGATATCATCTCTGGGGACGACGCCAGCAGGAGAAAGTTTGCCGAGAACTTGGTTACATATCTGGAGATCTGGGGATTTGATGGTGTGGACATCAGCTGGGTGTTTCCCGGGAAACCTACTGCAACTAAAGAACAACTTACTTTTCTCTTGAAGGTACAGTGGCCACTTTCAAACAGAAACATAAAGCTTTCGAAATTGCCACACTGCGTTACCAGTTTCCTCCCCTTGAAATAATATCATAATCGAATTCCCAGATGCGCTATCTTCTTAAAGTTTGTACTTTTGCCGTAAATTTCACACTCAATTTAGATCCAACATATTAATAAGCAATAACCCAAGGAAAGCGTAAATCAGCCTATATTGGGTTGAGAAAAAAACGTTGCCATAAATAATAAAAGATTTTTAATTTACCGCGGCAACTAGGCTGTCCGCCAGGTGCCCTTTTTCGACCAACCGAAAATACCTAATTATTATTCATAGCTTCATGGTCAAAATTAACAGTATTCACAGGATCGAGTCCGTCTGTCGACTTTCAGGTATATGAGTGAGTCACACATGTGGCTCCGGCAATCTCGGGGGAGGTTTCCTCCCGGGTTGACGTTAAACCTCAATGAAAAAAAAACAACAATTAACCATAAATAACTTGTTCTTACTCTTCCAGGCTATACGAGATATGTTTGATGACTACGAGACTCGCACTCAGGTCAAGCTTATTCTGGCTATTACAGGAGCTGCGCAAGCCCCAGATATACAGAACGGATATGAAATCCGTAAAATAGCTGGGTAAGTAAGAAGGCATTGCTTTTATAAAACTTCAGCCGAAATACGTTTCACATCGCAGGCCTTTGTCGTCTCTTGTGATTTATTTTTACTTTCACTTTCACTTTTTTTAACCATTTATTTTTTTCAAATGTTAACAAAAGTGGGCCTATTCCGGTCAATCTCCTAGTCCCTTGTCATAAATTGCCGCCATAAATTTTGTTGTTGTTGACGGCTTAACGTCTCTTCAACCTGTATGGACACATTGCTATTCTTTTATCGTCTAAGAAAGTATATCCCGTCCTATATGATGTTGTACTGGACTTTATTTTGTTGAATCTTGAAGGTACGTTGACTTTATCAACTTGATGTCCTATACATACTCACGATCGGATAATGTGACGTTCTTTTCTGCAAATTTAAAAAAATCTGCTGACGACCCCGCCTCTTTACAACAAAATCAAGTAAGTTATCTTTCAAAACTGTCAGCATGTTAATTCACTTCCGGGTACCCTGTTCAAACTTTCGCTATGTTTTTAATGTCAATCTTCCATAGGTGTATTGTGTGTTGCCGCTTGGTGTTGGCCCAGAAATAATGTAGGTGGTACCCGGATGTTGAGTGAATTCCCGAAGCGTCGCGTGTCAAATGACGTGTGTTACAAGGCTTATTATGCTTCTAACCTCTTTTCCACAGCATCCCAAAATATGTTCTTCCTTGTTAAAAATGTTTTATTTATTTTGGGAAGCGAGTCACCGTTCATCGGTCACAACGTGTTCACATAGACCAAGACATGAATAACTTGCAAAATGTAGACCTATTTACAAAACTATTTGAAGAAAACCAAAAGAAATTACGACATGACCCTTGTTATTATAAGAAACAGACCAATGGCATTTCTTGCCCTCTGTAGTTAAAGGTATATCTTATTCAGAGTCAAAAATATTCATTACCAGGATAGTGTCTATTTCTTTATAATTGTAAAAACATTTTCATGGGGTTTATTTTTCGTCCTGATAGGAATGGTCAGTAGACCAATGGATTAACGGGGGTGCTCCGGCGAGCAAGATAAACCTTGGAATACCAGGGTATGGATTGAGTTTTACGTTAAAGGATAAGACAAAAACTGCTCCAGGTTCTCCAACGACAGGACTCGGTATACCTGGTCAAATTTTGGGATCACACGGTGTGATGACCCACTATGAGGTAAGGAGGGTTGAATCTATTTGTATTTACTTAATGTGAAAACTATCGTGTATTTGCTATTCCACTCATGTGGTCCTCACGGTAATATGTGAAAGAGAAAATATATAAAGAGATGGTATCTCCAGCTATAGGTGAACTGTGTCTATACATATTAGGGATAGTTCTTTTCTAGATAGATTATTACATTCCACGTTAATGGGTTGGTCTTTTCGTGTTTAGATGTGAATGATATGAAGTCTCCTCCTAAGGAACCCAAGCATTTTATTAATTGTGGGCATAAATGAATCAAAAGGCAGCCGTGTCGTGGCCATGTCGTGGTCGCGGGTAACGCGAGAGGAGTCTGGCGCACGCGAGACTAGTATGTCGACAAATCATTTTTGTTGGTTTTGCAATGGTGTCCTTAAAATGGGCTTGGAGAGAGAATTATCGTACAATAAAGTAATGTCAAGTGTTTCCGCATCCAACAAAAAGACAAATATGAAAAAGTAGCGATTCAGCCCATAAGTTTTCACTGAGCGATAAACAAAATCGGAAAGCTTTCCATCACTTATTATACTCATTCATTTTTTTAAAAAAGTCCTAATCTATCAGTAGCAAAACGAGTAGTGCCCTGGTCATGTCATTAGCCGTATAATGACTCGCAAGCTCCATGCAGCTCTTGTCGAAACTAGCATGGTCGGAAAATGTTTTATAATCCAAGGACCTACCGAAGAAACAATAATTTGATTCTTTGTTTAAGAATGATGCACGTGCATGCTTGATGCGTCCTGCGAATTCCGAATGTCCCTAATGAAAGTTACAATTTCATGACTTGTAAACCAAAACAAAAAAAATTAGGAAAGTGAGGAAAATATATGGTGTTGTTTCCGTTCCAAACGGAGATTGCCTCCCTTTTTTAGGTTGACCCAATTGACCATATATGGTAAACAGTTCGCCATATTTGGTGTTGTTTGCATTCCCTACGACACTGAGAACGGCAGTCGGAGGTTCTTATTCCCGGAGCTGTAACCCGTCTGTAGACCAGTCAGCCAATTCAAAGGGGCTGTGTCGGCTGTTCGTTGTCGTGCTTTGACGGTGTTGATCTCTTAGCCAGGAGAGTCAGTTCTCAAATCTTTCGCATAATTGTCTTAACAAGCTCTCATCTTTTACCTTTCAGATATGTAATCTGTTAAAACAAGGAGCCACTGAGGTCGTGGATTCCGAACAAGTGGCAGCCTATGCATTCCTCAATGATCTCTGGGTCGGTTATGACAACACCCACACAGTTAGACAAAAGGTATTCTGGTGTAGTTACAAAAGATTGTAATGACTTGTAGGGCGAATAAACACATATAGGCCGAAACCAAATTGAGATTAGGACACATGGCATGCATGGACTGACAAACTGCACACAGTGGTTGTTTTTCAAGTTTAATTTTAGGCTGGCTTGTAAGACCGATTAAATTCAGACCGACATATTCTTGTTTTGTATGACACTATGCTCTGACTCCCAGGACCTCCGGAGGCTTGCTGGCGTTCATGAATGGCCACCGTCACAGCTGTCAAGTTAAAAAACAACTTACACGAGGTTGTGCGTCTTCTCTAGCCAAGGGTTACTATTCCGAGCTACTCTGCATTTGAACCCTTGGCAGATAATTAATGTACAATGAGAGTTT
>JARFOD010114716.1:0-29340 GCA_031763545.1 Mopalia muscosa
TAGGTAGAATTCAATCAGTTTCATTCCAAATAAAGGCAAGTGACTTATAATTTACCCTTTTCTGGAATATTTCAGCAACTTTCAGCATTGTATCAGTCAATTTTATCTAGGTGCACAGGCGTGCAGAACATGACGTTTTTAAAAAGAAGGTGCACAGCAAAAAAAAAATAGGCGCACTGGTGCACCTATGCACCCGGTCTGTTCAGCTGTTTGTCCATTCAATACTTTCATCCTTCTGTACATTCATGCATTTGTCTGTTAAACTGTCTGTCTGTTCAGCTGTTTGTCCATTCAATGCCTTCATCTGTCTGTCCATTTGTCTGTTCAGCTGTCTGCCCATCCAATGCCTTCATCCGTCTGTCCGATCATCCGTTTGTCTATTGAGCTGTCTGTCATTTCAGCTGAAAGTGCAGCAACAAAATCTATTCTTGTGATAAGAAAATCAATTTAAAATCAACTAATTGGGGTTTTTTTGTTGTTGGTTTTCAGTGAAGATTCTGATGATGATTCCCCGATCCCTGTTGTTCTGGTTGATACTAATGGAGAGAATGACCTGTGTATCAATGCTGCCCTTGTGGATGAAGGTTTTGCCTGGTTTGTGAAGCCACCAGAGGACTGGCTTGATAAAGGTAATTTCAAACCATTAGAAACAAATTCGAATGATTCTGGCTTTTATGTTTGAAGATGAATATTAAGTTTCCATCATCATTTAAGAGAAACGCCCTTGAGTACAAGGTTCAACCCCAACCAAACTAACAAAACAAACCGATTGGTTTGCTGCAACAGAAATATAAACACCAACTCTCTTCATTTTATAACGCCCCGTGAGGGAGCGGGTGGGCCATGGCCCTGCAGAATACTCCCTCGGCTTCCTCGGTCGATCGTAAGAGGCGAGAAAAGAGGTTGCTTTCTGTTGCCCTGGTGTTCGCAGACCTAAAGGGTAACGGGAAGCAGATTTGTTTGATGTCCTGTATTTGTGTCCGTCGTCATAAGTGAAATACCCTTGAGTACAATGTTAAACACCAATCAAACAATCCATTTGTTTAGTACTGTTTGTTATCTTATTCCTTCCTTAAGAACAGTGATACAGGAAGTGGCTGAGCCAGTTTAAAATAGAATCAATCAAAGAATTAAACTAATTTAACTAGTTAATAAATACTTTCAACTTCCATAAAACTTAATCTTAATTCCTCCCGCACGTTTTCAACTTCATATCATTTTTTATGGACATGAATTGAAAGGTAAAGCATTTCACTGAATTCTTACAATGTAATTGTTTTCCTCACAGTTGACCCTTCAAGTGAGCGATCAGAGAAACCCTGAGGGTTTGGCCAATACTGTTGGTCAGGTGAACGTGAGACGGGATCTCTTTCCTCCAGTATGGGAGAATGTACCCCGGACTGTCGTGGTTAGTGAACTTGCCAATATCGGGTCAGTGGTGTACACCGTCACAGCAAGAGATAATGATGTAGTGGTGAGTACTACAAGCAGGATTTGGATTAGAATCTTTTTCTTGTGCAATTAATCACATTGGTTCAAATTTTTAATATGGTTCCAAACAAGTACTAAATCTAAATTTGTTTATTTATTTTTTTAATTGTTGCAGGCTGGAATGAATTACAGTCTGATCGGTGACTATCCTGGACAAAACTTTTTCACTGTGCGACCAAACGGAGAAATTTTTGTGAGCCGTGGCCTGAAGGAAGATGTTGTTAGAAATAGCGTCTATACGGTGGGTACTTCAATGAATCTAACAAATACTGCATTCCGTTTCTGTTAAGGTCAATTGAATAGCTAATACCTGACCAAACATTACATTTATTTTGTTTTTACATGTATTTTACCAGATGGTTTTATTTTTTTTTTTAGCTGCGAGTGACTGCTTTTGACTCTGCTCGGCCAGAGAGGGCCATAACTGGATTAGTGACCGTACAAATTCTACGAAATCCCAACTCTCCTATATGGACTGCTTCCCAGTATCGTATTGACATTCCCAGAATTAAATTGGCTGGAGATAAGATTGGAAACATTTCCGCCACTGACCGGGACACAGGGGTAAGAGCTGTAATAAAGACTAAAAATCAATAATGCTATTTTTGGTAGAACTGTATTAGTAACTGCAGTTTATCTTGTCAAAATGAAGTAAAATTAAAAGAAGATAAAGGGGCAATTTACTATTTACACATGCAAGATAACTATAGAAGTAAAGATAGCCATGTTGATATTTGAGAAGTTAAAGCTCTTTCCTTCTCCCTTCAGGACCAGGTGACCTATCAGATTATTGCTGAACAGTTGCGATCCCTCTCTTCCGGAGCATCTACCTATTTCATCATAGATTCACAAACCGGAGAGCTTTTCCTGCGAAGAAGTTTGGTATCCACTGGATTAAACCAAATAGAAGTGAGTTCTGTTTGTGTTTTATTCTCAAAGTGCTTTTGTTTTTGTCTTTTTAATTATCTTTCTGGTTTCCTACATAGCTCTAATTATAAAGAATACTATAAAATGTTTTTCCTTTAACACATAAATTTCATTTTGTCAGACAATTTGCTACATGCTGCACTAAATGACCTAACTTTATTGACTCTCTGATTTCAGTTACTTGTGCGAGCTTGTGATGATGGTATCCCTCAAAGGTGTGCCAATTCCACAGTTATAATAAACATCATTGGTGGAACTCAACCACCTCTATTCTCTACAAACCCTTACCAGGAACAAATTCCTGATACATTGGCTCAAAATGAATTTGTGCTCAGCGTGTCTGCAGCCGGAGCTAACGGGGTAAGTCCTTAAAGATTATCATTTTAAAGTCGGCAAAATGGGCACCACAAGATGTGAACAAAATTCACCCGTTTTTGTCAAATTTAAACTGATGAGAGTCCTTCTAGAATAGTTTATTTCTGTTTAGGTTAAAAATGTTCTTTTTCTTCGTTGCAGTCAACTGTAGAGTATGAGATGGCGCCCCCTGGTGTTCCTTTCTTTTCTGTGAACCGACTGACTGGGCAGATAACTCTGGCTTACAGTGTTTACTATGATACACTCTCCACATACACGGTATGCCTTATTCTTCAAATTTTTACCTCCAGTAATCATCTGGGCTTGCATTTTTATTTTCTTATATTTTCAAATCTAATGTTGAATGTACATATTTTTCTTTGACTGTTGCAGTTCAAAGTGGAGGCGTATGACATAAATTTCCCAAAAGTGCGTGCCACTGCTGATGTAGTTGTCTTGGTAAATCGTAATCCAGGCGCTCCACGGTTCCTGCAGCCTTCCTACTCGACGAGAGTAGACGAATCCTGGGCGCTAGGTACACCACTTATCAACACAACAGCTGTGGATCCTGATGTAAGCACTCAATCGTTTCAATGCCTTCAATTTACTCTTTAGAATCTGCATAATTCAGCAAACAATCAATTGTTCTTTGATTTCATGATTTAAAATAAATGTTTTTTTTTGTTTGCTCAAAGGGAGATGAGATTCGTTACTATTTGTTGGGAGGCCAAGATGATTTGGAATCGTTTTATGTGAATCCGGACACTGGAGAAATCTCGCTTCTAAAACCGCTGACTGCTGCGGCCATACGTAACATTAACCAGTTTGTGGTAAGTGCCACTCTTACCAGTCATATTCCTTTGACATAAACTTTACCTTATTCCCATTTTTACATTTGTTTTTTCTCTCCTAATTAATGCACAATTTTAATCTAAAACTTTGACCACTAAATGTCCTTGTCTGTAACCTACTCAATCTTTCGTATTGTCTTTTTTTTGTTATTAGTTTACTGTCCGTGCATCTGACAAAAGGAATCCACCAAAGACGACTGATGTCACAGTAGTTGTTGATGTTAATCGTAACACTCAATCACCATTCTTTCTTCTACAACCATATGAAAGAACCATCCCAGAAACCAGTTCCCTTAATGCTGTCGTTGTAGCCATTTCAGCTCGAGATCCAGATATGGTTTCACCGGTAAGTACATTGTTTATTAAACAATTGGCAAAAAGACAACTTTTCATACCAGAGTGCCAATTAATCTGTACTTAGCCTGAGTAAATTCTGTTTGGAACCAAAATACAGACTTCCTATAATGGATAAAAATCCTTTTGCTGAGATTCCTGTCTATGTTTCCAGGGTGTGATCAACTACAGTCTATTGGGGTATTATCCGGCACAGACGTTCTTCTCTCTGAACCAGACCACTGGTCAGCTGACTCTCACTAGATCCTTGAAATCTGACAGCCTCAATCTCAACTCATACAGGGTAAGATATTTTTTTTTTTTTTTTTTTAAATTTTAACCTATTTCAATGCTTTAATTTTTTTCTATAAAGTGTAGCTACTTGTTAACGTTTCCTTGTTGGACTCTTTCCCTGAAATATAAGATTGAAAGATATTCGTTGAAGCGTTAAAACCAATGTGATAAAGATCGGAGGGATGGTAGTAGGTCAGATTTAAATGTTTCAGAATGCCAAGGGTACAATGTTATAAAATGAAAAGAAAATAATTAAAAAAAACCCTAATAAAATAGGACTTTTGTTCTGTCAGCAATTTGATTAGCTGTAAATCTAATATTTGATTCACCCGATTTAATTTCTCTTTGTTTGCAGCTACGTGTTGGAGCCTATGACACCATGCATCCGGCAGATGAAACGACCACGGAATTCCTTATAACTGTACAACGAAATGAAAATGGACCCGTGTTTATCCCAACTGCTAACTATGTTGAGACTGTCAATGACAATGTTCCCATTGGGAGCAACATTTCCTCACTGCTGGCTATTGACAGAGATGGGGTATTTATTACAAGTACTTTATTCTGGAAGTAATTTCACCTTCATTTAGCATAAGGAACATTAATTTTCTAACAAAGTACAAAGTCTTTAAAAGAATCCTCCATCTTCCCCAAACAAAATAATGCAAATGCTAGTTTGAAAATGCTGTATTTTACATGGAAAATTGCTTTTCCTTGGTTTGATCTATGAACTTATTGTTATACTTACAGGATCCAGTGACATACTCCTTGTATAATGCGACTAGTGATGGGGCCGGGTTTTTCTATGTGGACCCAACTTCTGGTATGGTCACTAATAGACAGGACTTGACTGCTGCCAGATTCCAACCATATTTTGTAAGTTTCCTTTTTATTTAATTTTTATTAAATATATACAAATTTTAGTTGATTAATTTTTATTTATGGGAAGTACTTTTTGAGCACAGCGGTGCTTTCCCACAAATTGAGCAACTTTAATTTTTTTTTTCTCCCTTAACCAAAACCCTGATTTAAAAAAAAAAAAAAAAAAATCTTTATTTCATTTTATCGACAATTTTTTAACATACTATGATTAACCCTAGAGTACTATATTCTACACCTTTCCATTTAGTATAGATGTTTACTGTTTAAATTTCTATGAATAAATTTTGTGTTAATTTGTTTTGTTCCATAAGCTTGTGATAGAAGCTTCGGATAAACGTGGACGTGTTCAGTATGCTACCCTACAGATCAACATTCTACTGAATAAAGAACCAGTGTTTATAGGCCTGCCTTATCAAACCACTATCAGATATGACCATGCATTGGGTAGATCCGTGTATTCAGTTTCTGCTTCAGATGAGGATATGAAGGTTGGTTCCTAGAAAGCTTTTTCTATTTAAATACAATAATTTTAATTCAAACCATAAAAACAATGCTATTTACAACTTTCTTTCACTGAAAGGTTCCGGTATTCCTAGGTCCATACTTCTGATAATTGTCATCAGTAATCTAAGTTACTTTGTTTTACATTCACTTACAGGAGGCCATGGTTTACGAAATGGTTGGCGTAGTGCCAGGAGTGAACTACTTTAGTCTCAACAGCACAAATGGGGAGATAACTCTTAAACAGAACCTGACCAATGATCTGCGATTGACTAGAGTTTATACGGTAAGCTTCACTTGTTTACAGATTCCTACAGAAATACCATCCGAATTCCATAGACTTGTGCTTGTCTCAAAAAATAAACTTGTTGGACTATCGCCTCTGATTATTGACAGTTTAGCCTGTTTAAATAACTATTTTTGACCTTCATTCTGTTTTAATTTCAGTTAATGGTGGAGGCTTACGATTCTGCCTTTCCATCAATGAGAGCCTCGGGAGAAGTGTTGATAATCGTTGACCGCAACCCACGACCTCCATTCTTCAATTCTGGCTCGGCTTTTATTTCCCTAGAAGAGAATTTTGCTGTAGGAGGGCTTGCCTTATCTGTCACTGCGCAAGAGTTTGATGCAGTAAGTTTTTTTTTTTTTAGTTTTTTAAAATTAAAGCAGTTTCTAAATGTGTTTTTTATTGTAATGAATTAATTCTTCTAAGACTTTCATGTATAATAGTTCAATATAATGATTGTTACCTTCAGGGCCAGACTGTTCGTTATGAAATCTTATCTGATGTCAGTGGTGTTGAAGCAGACCAGTTCTTCTTCCTGCATCCAGTCACAGGACAAATTTATGTGAAACGGTCCCTTACCCTGGCTCCAAAGGCTGTCTACCAGGTACCAAAGATTACATTTTCAATCTAACCATTTTTTAAAATTTAACCTGCAGATTTTTTGAATGACTAATTTCTGTGCAATTGAGTTTATTTTTGTTGCTTTTCTAGAGCCCTATTCAGTTAATGTCAGTTTGGTTTAGATAGTAGCAATGCAGTCTTTACTTAGCACTGGAGGAAGATTAACTCTCCAACAGAATCAAAATCCTTAACATGTTGTGCTAGTGTCAATATATTAGAATACACTGCAATCATTTACAATACCCTTAACCCCTGAGTAACACCCCAATCTAAAGGTAGATGTAACTTATTCTATTGGTTTTACAGTTCACTGTGATCGCTGAGGATAATGGTTTGCCCCCGAGATCAAGCACAACCAGTGTACGGATTACCATCATCAGGGATACAGATGACCCATTCTTCATCGGAACCCCATACTCTGTGAACATCCTGCAGACTCAACCAGTGGGGCTTGTCTTCTTTGACAGAGTCCTTGCTAATGATGGCAATCTCAAGGTAAAAGACTTCTCATGTTCATTGTTGGAATGTAATAGTCATAAATTTACTTAAGTTGATAAAAATTACCTTTGACAATTTGGTTTAAATATAACATAAAACAGAGGCTATAAAATCTACATTTCCTGTTCAAGGGTCGAATAGTGTATGAGGCGATTGGTGATGGATCAGCTATTGGTTATTTTGGAGTAAACTCTACCAATGGAGACATTTTTGTGAAACAAAATCTGAGAAATGACAATCAACAAAATTTCCAAGTAAGAACCCTTTTGTCAACTGTTTTTTCCTATGATATTTCAACCCTGATTAGGGAATTTCTACAATGCCATTTTGACATACAAAAGTGTTTTGGTTTTTTTTTTCGATCAAAGAAAACAAATTGAAACTGAAAGTTCATGTACATCTTAATTATAGAATATTTTGTTGGGACAAAGAATTTTCAGATTAACAGATTAAAACAAAGGTTCAATTTTATGTTACACCTTGCATAGTATGCAAGTATCCTTTTTTTATGCATGGCAAAACCTATAATCTGACAGATACATGTATGCATGGCTTTCTGCTCAATTGTTGGGGTACACAGCTCTCCTAAAATTTATGTATACTTAGGTATGGCACTAATCACAAATTATTTTTATAATACTATTTGATTTAATTTTAGCTTCGTCTCCAAGCATTTGACAGTTTCTACCCTAATAACAAAGCTGAAACAGTGGTGTCGATATTTGTCAATCATAATCCCAACAGCCCTGAATTCCGACCAGCAAGCTATAGGCAGACCATTCCAGAGAACTATGAGGTCTACAGTGTTGTTGTTGATGTGAACACCATAGAAAATGATGGGGTAAGCGAGTGTGCACCAATCACAATGGATTTATTGTACTGTTAAAATCTTGGTGACGAACCGTTAGATATTTATTGACAATCCTTTGTTTTGTAATTAAAGAATAATAATGCAACAGTCCTCTTGGTACCGGAATATTATATGACCACGATGTGAGTGAGGAGATGCCCTCTACAGACTGCCTTAAAAGCTAGCTGTATAAATCTGTTTCTATTTCCAGGACCATGTGACCTACAAACTCTATAATGATGATGGAGATTATTTCTTCATCGATCCAGAAACTGGTGAAATCCGATTGAAGAAGTCCTTGGTGAATCAAAATATCCCACAGTTTGATGTATGTACTCTTACCAGTAACATTACAATCTTTTTTATTACTCCTTTTTTTTTTCAAAATAAAACTTTTGTGTTGAAATTCACCAAGTTATTTACCAACATTCGTGAAACATTTATTTATATATATTTATATATTTATATATTTATATATATAGCTGTAGAGACAGATTCTTTCTCCTCAGTCTGGTAAAAATGTATAGCTGTAATATTTTTTAGCACATTTAGATCTGCAAAAGATAATCAAATATTTCTTATTCTAGATTTGAATTTTCAAAGGATACTACTGAAAACACATACAAAAAATAAGTTTGAAAATGGTTTCAATGACTGAAAACTTGCAAAAGACTTTTTTCTCCATTATTTCCAGCTGATTGTCGAGGCGTCTGACAATCGCCAGCCTCCTGCCTTGGTTAACGTATCAGTCATTGTACAGGTGACCCAATTCAATAGACTACCAGTGTTCCAGAATCTACCATATAGATCTAATGTGCCAGAGACCACCCTGGTAGCAAACTCGGTCTTCCAGGTGGATGCCATTGATCCTGATCAATTGGTAAGATATTTTTTTTAATGTCAATAACCCATGACCTGGTATTATTGGACCTTGTCACTTTATTTCCATGGGAATTTTTTTAATGTAAAATGTTTAAATTTTGTTCCCATATTTCCCAACTACTGGATTTATGCTATGTTAATTAATGATATTTTTCTTCTAGGTTGATGTGCATTATGAAATAATTGGTGAGGGGTCTGCGGAGAGTTTCTTCAGGGTTAATTTAACCACTGGTGTCATTTCTCCCACAATAGATCTACGCTTGGACACCGCTCTAACATACAAGGTATGAGTAGCACTAAAATTACCTACAGTAACTTGACCACTGGTGTCATTTCTCCCACAATAGATCTACGCTTTGACACCTAGCACTAAAATTACCTACAGCACTGAACACAGAACTGAATATGGCAATACCCTATTCTATCATCTTAAAATGGAATAAATTTTAAATTAACATAAACTTAAAGGACTTGATAGTTCACTGTAGATTTACTAATGTTTGCTTTCTTTTTTCTTCTACAGTTGGTTGTGATTGCCTATGATGTAGCTTTCCCAAAGGAACAATCTACAGCTACTGTGGATTTTGCCATCATCAGGAACTCTGGGGTTCCTAAATTCTCTGAAAACCCATACCAGGTTTTTGTATCGGAGTATTTACCTCTTGGAAATCTCACCGACACTGTTCTTGCTGTCGATCCAGATCAGGTATGCTTTCAAATTATTTCTTTTTGCTTTGTCGGGCACTCTTAACTCCCCCGTTGTTCAGTGAAAAATTAATATCCTAATACATTTGCCTGGGATGGCTTAAGATTTAAACTAGTTAATGTTCTTTTGGTTTTGTTATTTTGTAGGACGTGGTAAAATACAGCATCACCGGCCCCCCTACGGCAGAGGAGTTTTTCTTTATCAATGCGGACACAGGAGAGATTTACTTAATCAAGTCTCTCACTGAAAACAACCTCCGATCTATCTCCGTAAGTTTCTTCATACTGTAAGCAATTTCATAGGACCTTGTTTTAATTGTAAGGTCTTGGATACTCTAGCTGTTTTTTCCTTGGTGGTTAATACTTCAAGTGTAATTTCAGTTAGACTTCGTAAACCCGACTTTTCTACTCTTCATATGCAGGTGTGCAATGAAGAAAAAACATGCTGATTTCTGGAAAAATTAAAACAAATTAGTTTTGAGCTCTTGTCCGGCTGAATTCAGCAATCTTCGTATGCTTTTCCCTTAGTTTTTTTCATTGAGAATCCGGCTAAAATAAATAGGCAAAATGACCTTGCATCTGTCCATGGGATTTGTTTATTGTAGACCTGTAAACTCTGGGAGTCCTAAAAAAATTTTTCTTTTCCTCGTCAGATCAATGTGCGTGCGTCTGATATGAGAATCCCTGTGGCCAGATTTGCTGATGGAACAGTAAATGTACAAATCACTAGATTTGGATTACCCACGTTCGGTGGCCCTTACAGCGCCAGCTTAACAGATACTGACCCAGTTGATCGGAGTGTGGTGAAAGTGACCGCTAGTAACCCCATGGGCCCAGTAAGTATCATCTAACACTTGACTAATTCTCGCTTTTCTACACAATGTCCTTTCAAATAGGCAGTCTGGGTAGTGAGTGTTAAGCAGAAACATTCAGTTTTCAATCTGGCAAAGCGTTTTATGTTAAATCATTTAGTCTGCAACTTTTGACAGTCCCTAGGGTACAATGTCAATACCATTTTAATCAATCTCATATTAGAGCCTGATTTTTCTATTATATAACTTGTTCATTAGGTGATTTTTTTTTTTTTTTTTTTTTTTTTTTCTAAACCCTTTTCCAGCAAGTTATGAAACTATTTCTCTTTGTGTTCAGGGCAACCTTGTATATCGAATTGGAGGTATGTACCCAGCCCAGTCATTCTTTCGAATTGATCAAACCGGGATGATTTACATAGATCAGAATCTTAAACAAGATGCTTTACTTCTCAATACCTACACGGTAAGTCATCTATTTTCACATGGACTCTCATTTTGAAAGATCATCTTTGAAATATTGAATCTTAAATATAAGATTTTATTTATATTTAAAATAAAAAAACCCATTCCAATATTACCTTATAGTATTTACGGGAACCACTACGTTTTATTTGTTTTTTAAACCACACCATTGTGGTGAGTACCTGAATAGATGTTTACCAATTAATATCTGTTTGTTTTTAGGTGAGAGTGGAAGCATTTGATCCCAGCTACCCTGACAAGATTGGTCGTATTGATGTCCCAGTTACTGTAGTGCGCAACTCTTTTGGACCAGAATTTAATTTCACCTCCTATGACACGACCATCAGAGACAACTTTCCCTTTGGAGAACCTGTTCTTACTGTCTATGCTTTTGATAGGAACCAGGTAAGTGCTTCTAGATTTTATGAACCCTGTTATCGCCTGAAGTATTCCCTGTAAAATAGTTGTGAAGCAACCACGTCTAGACAAAGCCCCCTAAAAAACAAAATTGTAACCATTTTTTTTTTTTTCAGGATGTTTTAACATTCTATTTGGAGAACGATGGCCGTCCAACAGGAACCCGTTCACTCGATTTCTTCTATATTGATGGCTCCAATGGTGAACTCCAACTCAAACGCCCATTGACAGAAAATAACCTCATTAGATATACAGTAAGTAAAATCATCTTCAGGAATATCTGCATGTATTAATTGAAATGAATAACCTCCTTAACTACATTCTTTTTAAATAACTTTTCCTGAAACAAGCTCCTATAAAAGCATTACTCTTGTGAGACTTATCAGACTGTTATTGTGATTAAACTGATTCTCAATCATGCTTTATTTTATACTTCAGATGTCTGTGAGAGTTGTTGATCAAGGGAGACCATCTAAATTCAATATCATTCCAGTCACGGTCAATGTTATCCACGATCAAATGCCGGTTTTCCAGAATCCTAACTTCAATGCGAACACTCAGGAAGTGTTCAGTGTAGGCTCCAGTGTCTTTACCCTGACGGCCAGCGACCCAGATGCTACTGTAAGTCTCTCCAATAAATCATAGCATTTTCTTCTCATTTTTCTCTTGATCCTTTGACTTTGTGACTTTTTATTCCCCTGGTAATGATATATTATTTTGCTTCCAGAAACCGCTAGTCTATGTGGTAACTGGTATCGACCCTGCTCCAACCTACTTCACCTTGAGGAACAATAATAGTGGCTTGATTTCTATAGGAGAGAACCTTCGTTTGGATAGAGGTCTAACTTATCTTGTAAGTGAATTTTTTAAAGTTTTTTTAAAGAATGTTTATTCCTTAAATTTTGAATTTTTAAATTTATCTGTCCATTTTTGAGCAGTTCCGAGTTTTTTTTATTACTAAATGGACTATATTTTCTTACCAATCCCCTTAATATTTTGACAGCTCAGAGTGGTGGCTTATGACCCTGACCGGCCAGATCTCCAAGCTACAGCTACAGTTACAATTAATGTCCAGCGAAACCTGAACTTTCCCCAATTTACCCAGAATGATTATCGTGGAGCTGTTACAGACACTGCTGGGCTTGGCACCCTGGTCGCCCAGATTAACGCCAGTGATGCCGATCCAGACAAGTTGAGTTATAGATTAACTGGTAACGATCAATGTTTACAATTCCTGTATGTAGACCCATCAACTGGACAAGTTCTATTAAAGAATCTACTCAGAGGAAGGAATATCAATCAACTAACTTGTAGTGTAGAAGTGTCCGACAATGGTTACCCTGTGCCAAAGACTGATACAGCAAGACTTGTGGTGGATGTCTCTGGTATCTCTCCACCATCCTTCACCTCCAGAGATTATTCTGCTCAAAAACTGGAGACTGATCCTATCAACAGCACGGTTCTCACAGTTGTGGCCACTAAACCAAACCCAGTGGTAAGTCACTTCACCAGTTCCCTTTGTTGAATTTGATCATAAAATAATTTTTTTTTTTTTGTCTTTTTATAAAGTGTATTTTTCCAAACTAAGTTTGATCGATTTGTTGCAGGGTGCCATTACGTATGAATTAGTGGGAGATTACTCAGCAGAAACATTCTTCAAGGTTGATAGCAATGGTCTCATTCGAGTGAAGGACGACTTAACCAAAGATAATTTACAACTTCTCACATACACAGCAAAGGTGGTCGCCTATGATACAGCTTATCCTGAGGTTCGAAGCACTGCCACTGTTGTGATCAGAGTCGATCGAAACCCAAACAACCCCAGATTTGACTCCAGTTCCTACCAAGTAACCCTGAATGATACGGTCACTGAAGGTTATCCTGTTAAAGACTTAAATGTAACGGACCCAGACGGAGGCGCAGTCACCTGTGCTATAACAGCCAATGCCAAGGCCATAGAGTATTTTGAAGTTGATCAGGTCACATGTCAGCTACGTGTGAAGAAGCCTCTTTCGGAAGACCCAGACCGCACTCCACGATATGACATAACTGTCAGGGCGACGGACACGGACAAACCCCAAGGAAATACAGACACCACTGTCAGTGTTCTGGTAAACAGAGACTTAAACAATCCAACCTTCACCAATCTACCCAATACCATATCTGTGGCAGAAGGTAGATCGATTAATGATCTTATCTACACAGCTTCTGCTTCAGATTTAGATGTCAAAGGAGAGGTGGTTGTAGAGATGATCGGAAACTTCCCAGCTAACATGTTCTTCAAGGTCAATCCTACAAATGGACAGATCTCCATGAGAAATATGCTTAAATCTGACTCCGCTGCCACGGATGTTTACGAGGTTGTACTGCAAGCCTATGACACTGCCTATCCAAACAACAAAGTGACTGGCATATTGTCTGTAAGAGCGATTAGAAATCCCAATGCTCCAAGTTTTAGCCAGTCTTTGATAACAAAAACCATAGAGGAAAGCTTTACACCAGGTACATCTGTCCTTCAGCTTTCTGCTTCAGATGGGGATCTCGATAAGTTGTTGTACACAATGCAGGGTGACCCTATTGACACTGAGTATTTCTATGTTGTACCAGACACTGGCTCTATCAACCTCCTAAAACCACTTACCTCTCTGCCACCTGCTCAACGGCAGTTTGAATTTGTAGTTACCGTTAGTGACCAACGCTCTCCACCAAAAACCAGTCAAGCTACGGTTAGAATCACGGTCAACAGAGACAGTGCTCCAACATTCAGTGGAACCCCATTTCAGATCACTGTTCCGATTAACCAAGGCATTAATACCACAGTTCTAACAGTAAATGCCAGAGATAATAATCCAACTGGTCTTGTGCGCTACAGGTTGGACGGTTTTGAACCAGGTAACCAGTACTTCCAGATAAACCCAATTAATGGCCAAGTCTCGGTGAAAACTAATCTGGATGCTGATCGTTCTGGTACCAGGACCTACACACTGCTTGTCAAGGCTTACAACACCCTCAATCCAAACTTGGAGGCGTCTGAAACTATCACCATTACAATTGCCAGAAATCTATTTGATCCTGAATTTACAACGTCCTCTTATAGCGCTAATGCTAATGACTATGACCCCGTGGGCGAGCTTTTGGTCAATGTATCCGCCACAGATAATGATATAGTATCTCCTGAGAATTATGTAACCTATTCAATAAAGGATGGTCCTAGGGAATTCTTTACCATCAATCCAGTCTCTGGCCAGCTGACGATTCAGAAACCTTTCAGTGAGGATCCATTAAATCGACGGGTATACAGACTGACTGTATTGGCCACTGATCAAGGAAGTCCCTCCAGGAGTAGCGAAAGTGTTGTGGTTGTAAATGTACTCCGTAATCTTTTTACTCCAGAGATATTACAGAGCTCTACCACCTACAGTAGAACTGTTCCAGAGACCTTTGACATCAGCCAACCACTTATTATTGTCTCAGCCAGGGACCAAGACTCGCCTGCCTCCCTCAACGGACAACTCACATACACCATAAAATCTCCACCATCAGCACAGAATGTTTTCAAGATTGACTCTAGTTCCGGTGTTCTTCAGCCTCGCTACAGTCTTCAGTATACTGACCTTGATGTGTACACCATGATCGTTGAAGTCAGTGACAAAGGCAGTCCAGCCAGAGCTGTGGACCAGTCTATTACCATTAATATCAACAGGGGAGGTAATCCATACTTCCAAAACTCTGAGTATGTTGTGACACTAGCAGACACAACAGTTCCAACAAGTGTGGTGAAAAATCTGACTGCAACCAATCCAAGAGTGTCTCAGCTCATTTACAGTATTACTGGACAAGGAAAAGCGTCTGAAGTGTTCACTATTGATAGATTCTCTGGCACAGTTCGTCTCGGCACAAGCCTGCGAAATGACACCTCGATATCTACATACATGATCTTGGTGGAGGTTTCTAGAGTTGATGCTCCAACAGAAAAAGGCTTGACGAGTATCCGAGTGATTGTCAGCAGAAACACCAATGCTCCTCAATTTGCTCTTGGATTCCTGAACTACAACTTGTCAGAGGAGTATCCTCTGAGAAATGTATTTGGTCAAGTGAATGCCACTGATGCGGATGTCGGGGAGAGTGCTCGAATCACTTACTCGGTCAAAGGTGGTCAAGATCTGTTCTATGTGAACCCTTTGAACGGAGGACTGACCGTGATTACTCCTCTTACCTCGGATTCTGCCACACAATACCGCTTCTTTGTAACTGCTGAAGACAATGGCCTTCCACCCAAAACTGCTACAGCCACTGTTAATGTCAACGTTCTGAGAAATATCTATTCACCAATATTTAACCCTAGCAGATATTTTGCCAATATCACGGAGAATGATGGCAGAGGACAGTTAGTTAAGAAAGTGACTGCCTCCGACTTGGATGGTCAATCCATCGAATACAAAATTACAAGCAATCCTCCATCTTCTCTCTACTTTAAAATTGATTCTGTAACAGGGGAGATCACTCTAGCTGCCAGTGTGAAGGACATTTCCACTAATCAATTTATTCTGACTGTGGAGGCTTCGGACAAGCAGATTCCACCTAAAATAGCCACAGCCATTGTAACTGTTGATGTCACCAGAAATGCCAATACTCCAAACTTCCAGGAGTCTGACTACAATGTGAGAATTGGAGAGTACACGAAGGCCGGAACCTCTATAACCGAGGTCACCGCTGTAGACGCGGATGGACCAGATAACCCCAGTGGAATATTAGACTACTCATTTGTCGACAGAAACGACTACTTCTACATTGGACGTAATGATGGCAAGGTCTATATATCCAACAGTTTGGCTAACTCACAGACACTAAATCAATACAAGGTAAGTCTCTAAATCCATCAAATGAAGTGTAAAATGGCAGTTTTTTTCGATACATGGATTTGCTTACATATTTCAAATAAACTCCAAAAGGAAGTCGTCTGTATTCAAAAATTGTATTAATTAGTTAAAATAATGACTTGGTTTTTCAGTTGATGGTCCATGTGTCTGACAATGGCATTCCACAGAAAACTGCCACTGTTCCATTAACTATTGACATTGTGAGGAATGAATTCACCCCAACACTTACCAGTGTTTCTTACGAGGCATCAATCAGCGACACGGAGAATATTGGTACCTCTGTGATGCAGATTGAGGCCTACGACTCCGATCAGGATACCATTTACAACAAAGATGTGAGTTTCCATACTGTTTACACTGCCACCATTCTCATCCCATTACTTTTGTTGAAAGGGTATTTCTTACACTTGTTTTATTTGGTCTTCCAGCTGCAGTTTTAGGTGAAAATGAAAGTAGAAACTCAAACATGATTTTTTTTTTTTTTTTCTTTCTGGCTACTCTTTACACTCTTTACACCCTTATATATTTTTTTTTTAATTTGGCTTTATTTTTTTTGTTTCAGACCCCCAACGCACAGTTAATATTCACAGTTGAGGATGGAAGTGCTTCCAATTATTTCCGTGTACTTAACACCGGTGTTGTGGTTGTGGATAATTACTTAGGATATGACTCTGAAGCAAGAACCCAATATAAAGTAAGTTAGCATTTTTATTTTCAAGATTTCTTGAATTTTTAAATCGTGGGATTTCTTTTTAAGTTTAATATTTACTAAAGTTAAAAGGAATTGATATTGGTTTAATTAGAATTACACAAATATATATTTTTATATTTTGGTTTTCATATACAATGAATTCTTGTTGGTGTTCTGACATATTTTCCATGTTTTTTTTAACAATGCCTAATATGTATTTTCAGTTTAATGTGACTATAAGTGACAGTGGTTGGAGACGACGAGTCACTCAGGCCAGTATTCTCATCAATGTGACCAGGAATGCTGTCAAACCAAGAAATCTCCACTTCTCACAAAAAACATACTAGTAAGTAACAACTTAAATCCACTAAAATATATTTAATGTTACAACTTGGTTTCGCGTTCTTATCCACACATAAAAGATTATTGCAGTAACTGTTTAAAGAATGATTCATCTAATACTTGTTTTGTTTCAGTTTGGAAATTCCTGAGAACCATGATGAGGGAGGTAACTCTATCAATGACCCAGGATATTTGTATACCCTGGATGCTCTGGACCAGGAGAACAGTCTACAGGTGGCCTGTACCATCGATGCTGGAGACCCAGATGGTAACTAACTAGCAATGTCTTTATGAGAGCATATATTACCTAAACTTATCCTATACTGATCTACAGAGGATCCTATATGAACTAATGTATCGTAACTCTCATTTCTCTATACTGATCTACAGAGGATCCTATATGAACTAATGTATCGTAACTCTCATTTCTCTATACTGATCTACAGAAGATCCTATATGAACTAATGTATCGTAACTCATTTCTCTATACTGATCTACAGATGATACTATATGCACTAATGTATCGTAACTCACTTCTTTTGTAGATTTGTTTATAACTTTACCAGATGCCCTCAGCAAAAATTGCAATCTCTACCTGAAGGGTAAACTTGACCGGGAAAGTGTGGACCGATATGACCTCACCATTTCTATTGTTCATGTCGCTAACAGCAACCGAAAGAAACGACAAAGCAATGGTATGTTCTTTCATGTATTTAATAGAAAGTTTCTAATTAAGTGTGCACATTGAAATTTAACTTACAATGGTGATTTTTTTTTGTTGTTGATTATTTTTACCTTTTTTAAAACAAAGTGCAGTAGTAGATTAAAATGCTTGTTATTTTGTTATTTCAGTGTTTTCTAAGGACACCACCCACGTGATCATATTTGTACTGGATGTGAATGACAATCTCCCTCAATATGTGTACCCAGAGTATCCCTTACAAACGAGTGCTGCACAGGGTACCCTGTCTAATATCTACGGGGCAGTGGCTAGAACTGCACCAGCTGCTACTCAAGTCCTCCTGCTCAATGTAAGACCTACAGTCCAACTATTTAAATTATATTAATATTTGTTAGATTTGAGATAAACCAAATGTAGAGTTGTAAAGATTTTAGTATGTGGATTCTGTTAAGAATTGCTAATAGATGTCCGACACGTTAAATCTTTCAGTATAAACCAGTTTTATTTTACTACACAATCTATTCCCAACCAATAATAGTACTGAACTTTTTCTATTGATCAGGCCACTGATCCCGACTTGAAGGAGAATGGAACTCTTGGGATTGTATTCCTGAAAGACCGTGAAGATGGATTGGCAACGCCATTCTTTGTGGAACCAAATGGAGCTGTTGTATTAGAGGAGAAGGTAGAGGATGAGGCAAATCAAGCTAACGAACCCTACCGGTTCCGTGTTACTGCTGAGGATCGGTACGGTCAAGAAGCCAAGAGAACAACCACTGTTAATGTCATTGTAAGTTTGCTTCACTATTTCTATTGATGTCTTGGTCTATTGGATAAAAATTACTTATGTATTGTAGGTCTACTTTCCTAAGGTCTGTATTATGTAATCTAGTAATGCTGGAATTAATTGTCTAAATAAGATTACTGTTAAATGTTTTCTGTTTGCCAGGTGAATGTTATTGATGCTGTCAACCGCTACTCGATGGAAGTTGAAGGGCTGCCAAGTGATCTCTCACCTAAAGTGGAAGCTATAAGAAAGTGAGTCTAACAACTCAGAAGAAATCTCCTATTATCAGGATGCCCATCTTTCTAGTTTCAATTAAACGTTTTGTTAAACTTTCAATAAAGATGACTTGTTTCAAAGATTTTAACATTCAACAGACTTTGTTTGGCTCTGATATTAAACAGAAGTTTTTTGTTTTCCATACAAAAGTCTTATGTGGAATGTTTGAATAAAGATATAAAGAAAAAACAAAAAAAATTTGTATATAAGATTTGTTTTTTTATTTTGTTTTTTATTTGAATTGAATTTTTATTTTATTTTTGTTACATTAACACTTTTCTTTTAATTTGTCAGGGTTCTACAGAACAGTATGAGTAAGGTAGTCTTGATCGAAGGAATGGAACCCTCAGAAAAAACTGGAATGTAAGTATATTAAAGTATAAGAGCGAAGGTTTAAAACACCTGATGACTTCAATAATTTTACTCTTTCCATTTTTGATACACTTTAAAATGATTCATCTATCTGGAAATAAAAATGAGAAAGTTGTCTCTTAACTTGTTTACTAAGTTTGGTTGTTTTTTGCTTTCAGGACCTATGTAAACTTTGTATTGATTGATCCTGTCACAGATATAATACTGTCCAGAAGTGCAAACATTCAAACGTAAGTAACAATAACTCCCTTGACTCCTCTATTTCTGTAAGATGTGTTAAGATGGAGAGCTAGGAAGTGAGAAGCCTGTCTGAAGTTAAGTCCAATATTTACACAAGGTGGTTGTCTTCAGTTAGGGACCTTTTTTTTTTGTGTGTGGTTTTTATCACGTGGGACGCCTTGTTAATCCCCTCTATTTGGCATTTAGCAGAGTTAGGCAGGATGAGAAGACGGCATATACAGGCGGACTGTATAACCACTTTCTCCCAGTGTTTTTAAATAGGTTTATTCTATCATTATTGAACCAAAATTAGGATTTTGTTATTGAATTTGTTTCCAGGGATATCACCATAGACCAGACTAACAAGATCCAATCAGGATTGAACAATAACGGAATTATATACGAGAAGATATATGCCCCTAGAGTGTCAGCTCTTGCCACCCGTCCAATGAAGTCCTACGTCTGGTGGATGGATGACCCCTGGGCAGCTCTCATTGCCCTGGCCGCTATCATCATCCTCCTCTGTATCATCGGTATTATTGTCATCGTCTTCACTTGGTCCAGGTAAGTGCCTCTCACTAAACTCACTGGTAAATCTTTCACTAAAATTCAGTTTGTAATAATCAGTTTGCCCTTCAAATCTCTCTGGTAAAATGTAGTATTTTATTTACCCTTTTTCCTACCACTCAGTTACATTTGCCTTGAAAACTTGTTATGGTTGCTATTACCTGTAATAAAAGCCATATTTCCCCACAATAAAAACCAGGGAAATATCTATCTTAAAACCATGGAAGTGAAACTCCGTTAAACATGGGTAAAACAAGATGACATCTTGCTAATATCTGCTATTGTGATGTTATCTAATATTACCTTTCAATCCATTTATACTCCGACTCAAAATTATTTTTTAAATTATTCAGATACACGAAGTACCAGCACCAGTTCCGAACCTTCTATGGCGCTGGAGCTTACGAGCCCCAGCCGGAGTTCCAGGAACCACCCAGCTTCCTCAGAGAATATGAAACTCAGGTAAGTTATTCATTTAAATATGGAAATAAACAAACAAACAGAATATCTGTGTGCTTGCACAGCTCAATTGGTCAGCTAATGGTTTAAATTAGAGGAGTGGTTAGAAGGGCTTGTATAGAAAGATTGGCTGGTCTAGGTAATTGTTTCTCACTACAGTCATTGCTGTAAAGCACTTATCTTTTTATGTAAATGTAATTTGGCTTTAAAAGTGGACTAAATAGCTCAACCAGTAAGTTGTAAAATTCTGTTTATATTAAAATCATACCTCACTTGTAAACAGATACTTATGTAAAATAAAGGAAACGTAAATAAGGAGTTTACGGTAAGCACAGATGTCCTATTCTGGTCTGCCTACTGGTTTGTGAAGAGCTTTAAGTTCATGTTTGTTCTGACTTCACTGAAATGTTTACTGTACCTGATTCACATTCCAATCCTCTGTGTCACTCAGCTACATCCTGGTTCTGAGATTCAACACTTTGTAAACGAGCTAATAATTAAGCCGAAAATACAATAAAAAATAATTTGCTAATCAAAATTTAATTTTGATTTTTTTTTAGTTTATGGCTAAATATACGTTTGAAAAATAACACTGGCCTTTTTGTTTTTGTCCACTGAATGCAGTGGGATTTTACCCACAAGTACAAAAAATTTATAGGTTTTTTTTCCTCCAATCTTTCAGTCTCTGAACATGTATGTACCACCAGATGAGGCTGTACAGGAACAAGGGGAAATAAATATGATTTTTGAAGGGGACAACCCCCCAAAGATAGTCACTGACCCTGGTGTGTCAGCTGCTATTAACCCCATATACCAAGTCAGGTAAATATCCTCATCTATTAACCCCCTGTATTAAGTCAGGTAAATGTTTTAATGCCTTGGATTACCTTTATGTCATGATAGCTTTAGAGTCATAAAATGAACCCAAGTTTTTTCGTGAGCAAGATAATTTTATCCACCAAAAGTTAAATATTATTGATTTGAACAAAAAAAAATTGCCTATTTTGAAGGAATCCGTTTACTCCCTTTTTCATTTTCACTTAACCTGAAATGTCTTTTTTTTTTTTTTCACAGTACTGACGAAGGACAGAAAACTGGTTATTCTGAAAGTACAACAATTCTTTGAACGTTGCGGTAGACTACCAGATGACCAATGCAAACAATCAAAAGCTTTCTTTCTCTGCAATAATAATGGCCGACCCAATCGTGATATGCATGTATAATACACAATGCTTCAGACATAATGTTTTTACACTACAATCTATGTTATGGACTGGATAATTATGCCTTAGTAATAAATATTTTCTAATTTGTATATATGGAATGTACAGTAAAACTAAATTTTTCTTTTTTTCAGAAAAGACTAAATTACTTATCTGTTACTGTTAAGGTTGTTTTCTAATGTTGGATATACGTTATATTTGTTAAAGATCTGTTTTTCTTTTTAAGATTTACTTTGAATGTAAAATTTTAATCCCTTTTTAAATTGTTTAATTGATTTACCTATTGATTTGGTTACAATTTTTCCAAAGAAAACGTCCCATTGTTTGTTTGAAGACATTAAAGGTCCCAAATTTACTGACTGTTCCTTATACATTCCGTTTGAAAATATAATGTCTATTTTTTAAACAAATTTTGTATTTTTATACCAATGAAATAAATTTTATAACAAAAAGTTGGTGGCATTTGTTTTTTTTTTATGTAATACTCAATTGCGCAGTTGGTATAAGAGTAGGCTAGACTGATTCTATTTGTTACTCAAGGGTTATTTCCCTTGACAGACTGGTGATTTAAAGGCTGCATAAAGATTTCAATCATTGCTGGGCGAGCTTTGTCTGTTCCAGAAATGATTTATGTCCAGCAAACACTGAGTTAAATTTTTAACTTTCTTGTAAGTATGAATTTAAAATTTCAGAGAAATTCCCTCTGCGTAGTGTTTGCCTGACCGGAAAGGATGAGATTAAAATTATTATATTATGGAATTCTGTGCATATTAACTGCGATTTTCGTTTTGGAGGAAATGCTGTTGAATTTGACTAGCAGGTGGCTGGAGGAAGCTCTCTGGTGCTTTCTAAGACTAGAGGAACAGGACGCCGATATGTTTATTTTGTCTTGTGAGTGTCCTGTATTCACGTTGTGATATTTTTGTTTGTTGGGGATGGTTTCCATCACCCATTGAACGGACACGCCGTCATGGAAGTGAAATAACTAAGTATGACATAGGACCCCAATCAAACCAATTAACATTGAATAGCTGGCTTGTCCGAAAATGGAATAGCTGGCTTGTCCGAAAATTGCGGGCAAATGTCAACATAAGCAGGATATTATCTGTTCAGCTCATTAAATGTAAATGAATTACTTTAATGCAAATTTGCTTAGAGCTAGTGAACACCAGGGGCCAGTTGCTGGGAAGACTAGTAATTCCTAACATCAGATAAAATTGGTAACCGGCTGACACCTACAAGATGACGCAACATCCTCGCTTAGAGCAAACGCCCACAGAACTCCACATTGAAAGGCCAGATTATGCTGAAATTTTGAGTGAATATCTCCTGGGTCACTACGCATATAAATTACTGTTACAAGCTTTATATAGACATTTTATATTAATTTTGCGTTGTTATCTTAAAGGGAATAGGAATGGTGGGACAGACAGGCCCTTTGGCAACCTTGCTGCTAAATATTTTTCCTTTCTGCATTCAGTACGTAAAACAATTGAAGAAAAAAAATTGGAACCATTTTAATTTTGTTCTGACAAAAATTGCAGTCAAAAACTCGTGAAAACTCATGCCTCGTGCCTTTCTGTATTGTTATTTTAGGCCCTCTGGTTTAGGGTAGGAAATACTGCCTCGTGCCTTTGTGTATTCGTATTTTAGGCCCTCTGGTTTAGGGTAGTAAATACCACCTCTTGCCTTTCTTTACTGGTATTTTAGGCCCTCTGGTTTAGGGTAGTAAATACTGCTTCGTAACTTTCTGTATTGGTATTTTAGGCCTTCTGGTTTAGGGTAGTAAATACCACCTCATGCTTTTCTTTATTGGTATTTTAGGCCCTCTGGTTTAAGGTAGTAAATACCACCTCTTGCCTTTCTTTACTGGTATTTTAGGCCCTCTGGTTTAGGGTAGTAAATATCACTTTGTGACTTTCTGTATTGTTATTTTAGGCCCTCTGGTTTAGGGTAATAAATACCGCTTCGTGACTTTCTGTATTGGTATTTTAGGCCCTCTGGTTTAGGGTAGTAAATACCCCCTCGTGCCTTGCTATATTGGTATATTAGGCCCTCTGGTTTAGGGTAGTAAATACAGCCTCATGCCTTTCTTTATTGGTATTTTAGGCCCTCTGGTTTAGGGTAGTAAATACTGCCTCATGCCTTTCTGTATTCGTATTTTAGGTCTTTTCACTTAGGGAAGTGAATGTATTTTAGGCTCTCTCATTTCGGGTAGTACATACCTCCTCTTGCCTGTCTGTATTGCTATTTGGGCACTCTGATTTAATGGTAGTAAATGCCGCCTTGTAAATCACATCATTCCATTGCTTTTGGCAGTGGCAATAGACACAGTTGTATTTAATAGTCTATCCAACAATGTATCCCCCTGGAGTGCACATAAATGATGTAATTTCTGTTTTTTGAATAAAGCGGCTTTGTGTGTATTCAATTGATAGGGTCAAATTAAAATGGATACACTGAACTTGTTGGTGTGTAGTTCCTGTAAGCAGACATTTCGCGGACTTCAAAGTAAGGAATTTGATTAAGACTGCAGACTAGGTTCAGTTTATCATATAAATATATTATGTTTGAATACTGAATGCAATTTTAATAAATTACACAGGCTTGGGATGGGATTGCATTCAGTATTCAAACAGATTATACACGCTTGGGATCTATTGCATTCAGTATTCCAACAGATTATACACGTTCGGGATGGGATTGCACTCAGTATTCCAACAGATTATACACGCTTGGGATCTATTGCATTCAGTATTCCAACAGATCATACACGTTTGGGATGGGATTGCATTCAGTATTCCAACAAATTACACAGGCTTGGGATGGGATTGCATTCAGTATTCCAAAAGATTATACAGGCTTGGGATGGGATTGCACTCAGTATTCAAACAGATTATACACGCTTGGGATCTATTGCATTCAGTATTCCAACAGATTATACACGTTTGGTATGGGATTGTATTCAGTATTCCAACAAATTACACACACTTGGGATGGAATTGCATTCAGTATTCGAACAGATTATACACGCTTGGGATGGGATTGCATTCAGTATTCCAACAGATTACACACGCTTGGGATGGGATTGTATTCAGTATTCCAACAGATTATACAGGCTTGGGATGGGATTGTATTCAGTATTCCAACAGATTATACATGCTTGGGATGGGATTGCATTCAGTATTCCAACAGGTTATACATGCTTGGGATGGGATTGCATTCAGTATTCCAACAGATTATACACGCTTCAGATGGAATTGTATTCGGTATTTCAACAGATTACACATGCTTGGGATGGGATTGTATTCAGTATTCCAACAAATTACACACTTGGGATGGGATTGCATTCAGTATTCCAACAGATTATACACGCTTCGGATGGAATTGTATTCGGTATTTCAACAGATTATACACACTTGATATGGGATTGTATTCAGTATTCCAACAGATTATACATGCTTGGGATGGGATTGCATTCAGTATTCAAACAGATTATACAGGCTTGTGATGGGATTGCATTCAGTATTCCAACAGGTAACATACGCTTGGGATGGGATTGCATTCAGTATTCCGACAGATTACATGCGCTTGGGATTGGATTGCATTCAGTATTCCAACAGGTAACATACGCTTAGGATGGGATTGCATTCAGTGTTCCGACAGATTACACAGGCTTGGGATTGGATTGCATTCAGTATTCCAACAAATTATACAGGCTTGGGATGGGATTGCATTCAGTATTCCAACAAATTACACATGCTTGGATAGGATTGCATTCAGTATTCCAACAGATTATACACGCTTGGGATTGGAGTGCATCCAGTATTCCAACAGGTAACATACGCTTGGGATGGGATTGCATTCAGTATTCCAACAGGTAACATACGCTTGGGATGGAATTGCATTTAGTATTCTGACAGATTACATACGCTTGGGATGGAATTGCATTCAGTATTCCGACAGATTACACAGGCTTGGGATTGGATTGCATTCAGTATTCCAACAGGTGACATACGCTTGGGTGGGATTGTATTCAGTATTCCAACAAATTACACACGTTTGGGATGGGATTGCATTCTAAACTGCAACAGATTACACAGACTTGGGATGGGATTGCATTCTAAATTCCAACAGAATACACACGCTGGGATGGGATTGCATTCTAAATTCCAACAAATTACACACGCTTGGGATGGGATTGCATTCAGTATTCCAACTGGTAACATACACTTGGGATGGGGTTGCTTTCAGTATTCCAACAAATTACACACGCTTGGATGGGGTTGCATTCAGTATTCCAACAGGTAACATCCGCTTGGGATGGAATTGCATTCAGTATTCCGACAGATTACACACGCTGGGATGGGATTGTATGATTCAGTATTCCAACAGGTAACATACGCTTGGGATGGGATTGTATTCAGTATTCCAAGAAATTACACACGTTTGTGATGGAATTGCATTCAGTAGCCAACAGGTAACATACGCTTGGGATGGGATTGCATTCAGTATTCCGACAGATTACACACGCTTGGGGTGGGATTGCATTCTAAATTCCAACAGATCACACACGCTTGAATGGAGACTTTGGTCCCAAGGTTTCAACTAATTTATATTGCCATGATTTTCCGCAACTTGACAGTTTGTTCACACGGTAAGATAATTCCGCTAAAATATATAAAAAGGGTGTTTGTTATTTAGCTTCTAGGAGGCCAGAGAAATCCAACGTGTACAAGGACACGGGGAACATCTTAATCATGAGTCCGGAATGTATTACCGTTGTTTGCAAGGATGGTTTAACGGAGTGACCTCCCTTTCATTAGAAATTTCAGATTTTTTCTTAATATATATATATACAAAGAAGGCAAGCCAATTTTTCTCTCTTCATTTATTTAAAATCTATATACAAAGAATACTGTGGACTTGATATAACACAAAATCCTTTCATTCTGTATTCAAACTGAATACTGAAAACTCTTATATGTGACTTTATATCCTGTCTCAAGTGGCAAAACAACAACCATGATGAAGATGGCTTCATTGGGTGTTGGACTGTAGATAAATGTCTTTGACTGTGGTATAACATCGTACTCCAGGAAATTTCAGTAATTAATATATGATGACGGGTTGTCCACCCTTAATTCGCTTGATTTGATATGGTAGATACCCTTTTAAAATCCAACCCTACGATATCTGGAGTCCCCTCGTGTGCACGCAAACCCCCCCAGCCATGACTAATTGCTCGGTAACGGTACATTCCCACAGGAACTGCTGTATAGAGGTTTTGGCAAAGTTTTCCCTTAAATAACGACAAAAGTCTTGTAAATCGTATAATCTTCTAAATCGCGGTTTATACAGGTGATATATGTATAACCCATATATATTAAATTAAAGATGACGCGATTGTAACCTATAGATATCAACCCCGTGCAATCAAATTAATGATGACGTTATTTTAGCCTATAGATATCAACCCTGTGTAATCAAATTAATGATGACGTTATTGTAGTCTATAGATATCGTCCCCGTGTAATCAAATTAATGAAGACGTTATTGTAGCCTATAGATACCAGCCCCGTGTAATCAAATTAATGATGACGTTATTGTAGCCTAAAGATATCAACCCCGTGTAATCAAATTAATGAAGACGTTATTGTAGCCTATAGATATCAACCCCGTGCAATCAAATTAAGGATGACGTTATTGTAGCCTATAGATACCAACCCCGTGTAATCAAATTAATGATGACGTTATTGTAGTCTATAGATATCGTCCCCGTGTAATCAAATTAATGATGACGTTATTGTAGCCTATAGATATCAACCCCGTGCAATCAAATTAAGGATGACGTTATTGTAGCCTATAGATATCAACCCCGTGTAATCAAATTAATGATGACGTTAGTGTAGCCTATAGATATCAACCCCGTGTAATCAAATTAATGAAGACGTTATTGTAGTCTATATATATCAACCACGTGTAATCAAATTAAGAATGACGTGATTGTAGTCTATAGATATCAAACCCGTGTAATCAAATTGAGGATGTTTTTCAAGTGTTTTTTATATGCGTTTTGAACTGGGTTTAATTTAGCAATACAACGCGTGAATTGAATGTTTCGTTGACTTCTCTCTTCTTATAATTTGCAGATGTTCAGCAATAAAATATAATACCAGATTATTTTACGAAGCTGTTGATCTGCAGCACAAAGAGTTGAAATACTATTTTTATCACACCTTTTTTGCCGGTGTGAAGTTGCAGGTGTGAAGTTATGACAAACTTTAATCCGTTTCTGTGTAGTTATTACAGTTTTATTTTTATGGCTGGGAGACGAGAGTGGTGATCTCGATGCCTTGGCACGTTCTACATGATCTCAAAATTCACTGCCTTTCTTTTCAGAATAACACGAACGTTAAGTCCGCATTTTATGGTCTAATCTCTTTTTTTCTGTCACAATTCTTTTATGTAAGCATTATAGGTACATGTTTTTGTTTGTACCATTTTGTTGAGTGTGGGTAGACTTATGTGACACATGTTAACAGCTACATCCACGGCGATATATTTCTTTAATTCACAATTCACATCCACGGCGATATATTTCTTTAATTCACAATTCACACTACCACTGATTAGCAAAAAATAACAAAGGACTTAATCTGTTCAAATATGCCTAGATTGTGCGTATGTAGGAATTTATATTATATTAACTATTTTTAAGTATGATTTGTTGCTCTTATTTCTACTAATGTTTATTTCTATTGTTTGTTTGAATTCGTCTGACTGAACTTGCTACTCGTCTGTTATCTTTATATATACATGTCACTTCTTTCTTCACTGCTCACGTTGACATTATAACTCTTCTTCGCAGTTGCAATACCATACTTGTGTACTCAACTATTATATCGGCGCCCTGTTGCCCCTGAAAAGGCCAATACAATTTCTATATTCAAATATTTGAAAACAAGCAACGTACGAAAATATAGCCTAGTTTCTCTGTTGTTGAATTTAGGCAAATGAAAAGGCAGAATAGACCAGTGTTAATCCGTTTTGTTTTTGGTATAGCTTTGTGCTAAATAGAAGCACTCGCAATAATTATGTTGTTTGTAATGATGATGTTGTATGTGCGCAGTGTCAAACTACACTGATATATTGAGGTTGTATGAGTGCTGTGTCGAGCTCCACCGATATAATGAAGTTAGAGGTTATATCTGTGCTGTGTCAAACTCCACCGATATGAAGAGGTTATATCTGTGCTGTGTCAAACTCCACCGATATGAAGAGGTTATATCTGTACTGTGTCAAACTCCACCGATATGAAGAGGTTATACCTGTGCTGTGTCAAACTCCATATATGAAGAGGTTATATCTGTGCTGTGTCAAACTCCACCGATATGAAGAGGTTATATCTGTGCTGTGCCAAACTCCACCGATATGAAGATGTTATATCTGTGATGTGTCAAACTCCTCCGATATGAAAAGGTTATATCTGTGCTGTGTCAAACTCCACCGATATGAAAAGGTTATATCTGTGGCGTGTCACTGGTATATTGAGGTTGTGCGAGTGCTGTCTCAAACTCCCCCCCCCCCCGCCGATATGATGAAGTTAGAGTTTGTACCTGGGCTGTATTGAACTCCACCGATATAATTGATTCAAAGGTTGTTTCCGTGCTTGT
>JARFOD010114717.1:0-15094 GCA_031763545.1 Mopalia muscosa
ATTACATACAAAACATGTTACTATTGGTTTGTCTTGATATTAACTTACAACAAATACAATATACAAATATTACCTTGTTTTATCCCGCACCAGCAAACCTTGACTGGAAAAGTGCGATGGTTAAAAATCAGTCCATTTACCCTCGAGCTCCTAACACAAAAGAGTTTAACTAAACAAGCGAGGTTCAAAATATAATCTAGGCCACAAGGTCACATTCCCCCTGCTCACAGAGACAGCAGAACTTAAGCATATGGCGAGGGTAACCAGGTCACATACATATGGAAATTTCACTATTATATATAAATTCTATAATATCTTCGACTTGGCCTCATCAATAGCGTGAAAGCGGCAGTGTAGGTCAAAGCACAGCAGACTCCCACTTGGGGATTATTGCCTTCCTCTGGCTTTACATCTAACCAGGTGTCTGATCACAAGAGATAAATCGGTAGAACAATCTGATTATTTTCATCGGTCCAATTTTTGCGAAAAGCAATCAACGGACTCACAGCCATGACCTGTCGACAGCTGAGCAGTTTCTCATTTAGCAAACTTGTCAATCATAGGCGGGCTCCATATGTGGTCCATGAAGTGGCAAAAATACCAGGGTGCCTGTTGATTGTAGTGATCAAACGGTTAACTTGTAGAATAAACCAAATCGTTCTTTATCCAGAGAATTCACACAACTTCTAATTAATGTCGAAACTACGAATAAGAATACCTAATGCAAGAATATGTAGAGAGAAAAAGTGCTAATACTGTCGGTTCGATTGTTAGAAACACAATTAGTATTCTTTATTTACCAGTTGACAGATTTCTCTCTAGATTCAGGACTGAATGACAATATAGCCAAATGAATTGCTTTTTACTCTTTCTAAGTGGAAATATTTATTTGGAATTTACAAATCTGGTCATAAGACGGACCAGATCACCGAAAACGGGTAGTGCAGGAAACATTTTTTTTTTTTCTATACTAGCTTATTTCCTAATCCATATGACATCTTTAATTTTTAAAAAATAGATTTTAAACTGGCTGTGATCCAATATCTTTTTATTTTTAATTCGTAACACAGCATTTCATAACAGCACATGTTTGCCAAACAGATTTCACAGAGGAAAATTAAACTGAACGACACATCCAAACCAGTCTCACTCTGAAAAGCAGTAAAAATAATGTTATATCAGATTTGTGCTATTACACATTGTCTAATGTCAAGAGATTTTCGAAAACTATGACGCCACTGTACTTAACAGAGGTCAGGGCGAAATCATTTGCGCCTATTTGAACCCTGAAATGAAACAGGTCTGTTTTACTAAATTGCTCGAACTAGTAGCTTTAAGTTATTGCTGGGCCAATTTGACGATTTTTAGAACACACGTTGTATTAAGTCTCTTATGCAGAAGAATATATCTGTACCATATCTAAGTATATATTTGTGGAAAGCTGGAATACTCAGGATTACATATTTATGAATCTGGTGAAAATCAAATTCTTATTTCTAAAATTATTGCAAAATGAATAAATGTAAACCATACAAAATAGAGGGCATTTTTCGTGGTTTATTTCTCGAAGTGCAAAAATGATAAGACTCAATAAACAGTTGACCGAATGGAATTATCCTTGAAATTGGAGTAGAACGATCCCAGTAGATTTTTTGTCGATCCCACCTTGGGAAGTCTTATAAAAATGTTTTAAAAATATCAAGAATGAACTTTAGCAAATGACGCACCGATTACTAGATCACATTACGCTCTTTACAATGGTACAAATTTGAAGTTTTCAACCTAAATAATTTTCTAGAAATACGCCTTGAAAAAATAGAGTGTGCTTTAAACTGAAGTGCAAGAAATAGGCAATTAAAGTTTCGCGATTTGAATATATAATCAAGGGAAAACTAAATTAGAGGTTCCAATTTAACTGGTCGTAATTAAAATTTCCAATGATCAACCTGAATAATTTTCTAGAAATACGCCTTGGAAAAAGTAGAGTGTGCATAAAACTGAAGTGCAAGAAATAAGCAATTAAAGTTTCGCAATTTGAATATATAATCAAGGGAAAACTAAATTAGAGGCTCTAATTTAACTGGTCGTAATTAAACTTTCGACTTATTTTTTTCACCAACATATACATTGAATACCTAACTTTTAATTTAAGCTATAAAAAAAACAATGATTCTATTTGAGTCAAAGGGGTCCAGCAAGACCTTAAACAGAAGGCATACAATTTTAATGATCGTTAAACAAAATTTAGGTATTGACATGGATCTGAGTTCACCTCGTCTGGTGCGGTAGCATCCGAGGTGGGAAGGCTGCTTATATGCCGAAAAGATGCAGTCGATTGTCCAATGGCTCGCCTTTGAGCACTAGAAACACAAATAAATGGTTGGAGGAGCGAAATCTAGAAAGCGGATACCTCGTATTACTGATTGAAATATGTCTGATAAAGAACTAGTACCAATACGGTACACGCTATGTTTGATCATTTTTTAAAGGCGATCCCATCTTTTTCCGAACAGCCCTTGACTTTTCGTATCTTCTTATAGTTGTTGGAATTGCTTGCCAACTCATTGGATAAATATCCATGGATAGTATCGGCCAGACACAGAGTTATCTCAGCAAACCGTATAAGCTTCTTTCTTTTCCATTGTTGACAACATACGGCCTCTAATCACTCTGAATATTACCTTTATTAAAGCGTGATAAGATCGTCGATATTTTACACCCTGAAATGGAACGGATCTGTATTCACAGGAACACGAATATAAACATGATCTGCTTTCCGTCTCTTTGCGGGAATAACCCACGGCCGTGACTAAGTGCGCTTACTAATCCTAGTTCGATTTACCGTCACGTGATCAGGTCCGTCTGTCGACTGGCAGCTATATGAGCGAATCCACACGCTGTGATTCCGGCAATCGCGGGGTTGATTTTGCTCCCGGTTTACCGCCGTATATAGGAAAGGAGCAGTGTGAAATGGAAATCACCCTTGAGTATAACATTAAACCCCTATCAAACAAATTAACTTTGCAGGGATAATTTCACCAACTGTTCCTCTTTAACATTGTCCATTTTTTTCTTATTATTACCATACGCGCACATTGTCTTAAAGTTAACTTCTTATTGGTCTGAGCTCCGCTTGTATGACATCCAATAATCGGGTCAGAATGCATAACTTAGGATTGTCATTTGAAAAATATCATGGGGGACAATTTACTGGGACTGGATGAAGAGGAAGCTGATTCTGAAGTATCACTAAAACCATACTTATATAATATTGCCGTGCTAATTAAAACAGAGCGTTTTAGACTTCTTGTGGGCATGTAAGCTAATCTCGTTACATGTCCCACGCAAACAATATATATATCAGCTAGTCATTCAGTTCAAAACACAGAATTCTGCTCGAAATGACAGTTTTGCAAAATGCCCAAGCGGAAGTGAGGATTGATTTGTAGACTAACAGACTCGTACCTTTTCCCTGGTACGGCGTCACTTCCACAATAAAATGAATGAATACAGACCAAAATATTGACTAAATATTTGGGGAAGATTCAAAACAGAAAAGATTTTGATTAGATATTTAAACGAAGTCATACGCGATAAACTAAACTTTAATTTATCACCGGCGGCAACAAAAAGCTCACTAGTATATATGTATAAACACATATTATTCACGGGCGTACTATGTATGTACAATGACACATTTTCAAACAGTTTGCGCTAATCTGAATCTCGCGTGATTATCCATGGAAACCATTAGTTTCCCTGAAGAGTTTGACATAATACACAAATAGAGTTATTCCGAAAATCAATAACTTCGTTTATCTGAATATATCAGCTTTTCTTCTGCAATCATCAAGAGTGTTTCTGGAATATAATAGATACATTTGTATTATGACATATGACTGCACTGGCTGTAACTGCATAAATGAGATCAGGTGGTGGAAACAAGTAACTCAGTGACCTAATGGATCTGTCCTGTTATTGTGACACATAAAAGATACCAGGAGATTTAAACAATTAAGTCCTCTTTTTGCCTGAATCAGTTGTACTTATTCCAAGAGACAACCATCAGACGAAGCGGTGTGACTCTAAGGAATAAAGAAAGACAGACTGTCTAATTAGATTTTTCCCTGGACGCACTTTGGTTTCACCCTAAAATATCTATTCTAAGTTGATTTTTCTGTTTTTAAATCACACAAAATTACAAATGACATGCAACATCATTGTATTGTTAATTGCTAATGCTAATCTGAATCACTTATGTTGGTATCCTAAAAGCCAGAGGCCCGAGTACGAATCCCGGTGGTGGATAGCAATTTATTTTTTCCTAATTAAATACTTCTCATCTGATATGTACTTACGGCTTCTATAAACCTCTTAAAGTTAAAAAAAAATATATATAAAGGCGAAATCAAACTGAATGGCCCTCTAATGACACGATTTCTTTGAATTTATTTCAATTGGGATTCGATCGGCAACGCTACACAACACTACACAGCAGTATTTGCTGTTCGTTGTTCCAAGACGATACATTAGCGATTTCTTATGTGCCAAGACTAATACACCTATATATAACTTGGCTCGCAAATATGAAAAATCCTTGTGGCCAAGATAAGCTGACAAACGATATAATAGTCAGATTTAGCCGATTTAGTTTACGTATGGCAAGATTCTCAACTTTGGTCACATTTTTCAGAATAAAGCACCATTTAGACTTCGAAAAAATGTTTCTTGTGATCCATAATTGTCGATTAATGAGGATTTAAAGTCAGATTTTGGACATTCTTGAACATTGTTGTCCAGTATGTTTTTCTTTGTATTACAATATAAGACATCCTTCCCATATTAAGCAGAAAAATATACACTAATATTTGTGTCTTATTTTTTCCTATCAAAGTGCGATATTAGCCTAAGCTCATCTTAATTGTCATGGCGACCAGTACTGATGTATCGGGTCGTTATGGTAATTTAGATCAACAAGGCTAAGATCGTTATGTGGAACAATACAAGAGCTAGAAATGTAATGTTACACTAACTTACCAAGCCAAGCCAAGCAATTGTGAAATAACAAATGAATCTTTTAACTGATTCTTTTCTTTTCTTAAAAAAAAATATCTACTCTTAAACTTATAACCTCTTAACTTTGCACCGGCTATTCGCACGATATGGGACACGTTATTGTGTGGACTATATCTACTATCAGAAGTCTATTAACTAGAAATATATAACTACCATATATATAAGCTAACCGACATTTGGGACCGAGCCCCTGTTATAACGTATCTTGTGACAAGAAACCTTCATCAGAACGCAACTTTAAAAATGATGCATTATGGGAAACTTCCGGCATTGATCGATTATAATGTTTCTAACTAAACGAAAAAGATTTACCTAGTACAATATGTACCTGTTAAATAGACCATAAACGTAAATTAAATTGACAAATATGGAGCCAGTCGTCCAAACGCCAAAAAATGCTATACCAAGTGGCTAATCAGAGATGAGTTCCTCACAAGTAAAGATACATGCCTGAAATGTGACGTCACCGTCACATCAATAACTTCGTTTTGTCTCAATATTTCATCATTTATTATGCAATCATCAGGAGAGTTTCAGGAATGTAAAAGATATATGTGTTTTATGACATATGACTGCACTCGACAGAATTGTGTAACTGAGAAAGTAGTCATTCAGGGACCTAATGGATCTGTCCTGTTATTGTGCATGACACATAAAAGATACCAGGAGAATTAAACAATTAAGTCCTCTTTTTGCCTGGGTCATTTGTGCTTATTCCAAGAAACAACCATCAGACGAAGCGGTGTGACTCTAAGAAAAAAAAGAAGACAGACAGTCTAATTAAGATTTTTTCCCTGGACGTACTTCCGTTTCACCCTAAAATATCTACTCTAAGTTGCTTTTTCTGTTTTTAAATCAAACTAAATTACAAATGACATGCAACGTAAATCATTTATTTTTTATTGCTAATGTTAATCGGAACCACTTATGTTGGTAGCCTAAAAGCCAAAGGCCCGAGTACGAATCCCGGTGGTGGATAGCAATTTATTTTTCAATACATTAAATACTTTCCATCGGATATGTACTTCCGGCTTCTATATGCCTCTTACATGTATTTAAAAAAATATATAGGCCTACGTGTAGACAACATTGCTCAATTAAACTCAATTAATTTCTATTGGGATTCGATCGGCAAAGCTACACAACATTATACACTGCAATATATGCTGTTCGTTGCTCCAAGGCAATACAATAGCGATTTCTTATGTGGCCAGAAAAATACACCTATAAATACTTTAAGCTTGGCTCGCAAAGATGAAAAATCCTCGTGAGATATTGCCAGACCACGAAGTTAGCCTGGACTAGAGATTAGCCGATTGAGTTTTCGTATGGCAAGCTATTAATAGAAGATTATCAACTTTAGTCACTTTTCCAGAATAAAGCACCATTTAGATTTCAAAAAATAGTTTCTTGTGATCCATAATTGTCAATAAATGAGGATTTAAAGACAGATTTGGGAATTTTTTTTACCATTGTTGTCCACTGTGTTTTCTTCTTTTTCACTGTATTACAAAATAAGACTCTTGCAGAGTGTATCAATACTTAGTTTAAAATCAAAACAACTTTATTGTGAACACAATTTATGACTTAAATGAAAGCGTTACATTTGTGGTATACCTACAACATTTTTAACAAATATTGAAATTTATTACTTGAATAAGACATCGGTGTGCAAAAAACAGTTACTTATAGCCTGTATTATTCACTGGTGTGTTCAATAAAACAATTTTAAACAGAATTGTATTGTTTATTTGCGTGAGGTTTTTCACTTATACAATCACGGATTTGTGGTATCTCGCTCTGGTTACGTCTGATATAGTGGAACCCGGGAGAATACATCGGAAAACCCATCCCCGCGATTGTCAGCGCCACCTCATACGCATGCTTTAAATACCTGAGGTTGACGAGGAATCTCGATCTTGAGAACGGTGCATCGATGATAGATCAGTAGTCCAATGCGCTAACGAATGAACCAATGCAGCGGAACTCACAAATACATCGTGACCACATTATACCTTAAGATTATTCTACAAATAATTCTTTTCCTCGCATTTAAATCGACTTAAACTAAGATCAGTTTGCGAAGTGGGCTTAAGAACGTCAGTACACATCAGGGTTGATGAAACATTCGGTCCAAGGTTCATTTTGCCTTTAGATTGTTTGTTTGTTTGTTTTGATTTGGGTTTAATATCGTACTCAAGGGTATTTCAATTATATTACGACGGATTGTCCACTTCATTATTATATGGGGATGTCACATTATCTGTTGAAATAAACCAGTCTATAGCAAAGTTATGTTGTATGTACATAAAAGAAACCAAACGTTTTTCTAATGCAATATAAGTATAAAGTTCACAAATCCGATCTGATTGTTAACAAGGCTCCCCACGCCACTCTTTAACTTGTACTTTCTTTCACTAGATGCCTGCACATTGTTTACTCTGTATTGGTTTCTTAAGCAGTTACCAACCACTATAATAACACAACAAAATATTGTAACGTTTTGTGTTGGGAAGCAATATGAGCTACGCTCAATGCTCCCATGTAAATAAAGCTTAAAAAAAATTGTCCCTCTCGTGTTAAACACAGCGCATTGCTAGTGCTTTAAGCATACAGCTTTAAGCATGTTCTAAAGCTAAATTGGAGCCCCCGCAGCCGGGGCTTGAGGGCTAACGCGTGCGATTACTAATCCGTCTACGTATACTCACGGCCGAAGGCCCTAGTTTGTCTTTAGAAGATCTTCCTGACAGCTGTATGTTTCTAGCACCAGCATTTTGCTCTGTCTACCACTGAAGGAACAATTATTTTCAAATTTGTGTTAGACTGGCAGTTACTGTTGGAAACACCGCCATCATAGAAATGAAATATCATTGACCATGGTGTTTAACTCCATTTAATTTATCATATGATCTTTATAATAGTACCCTCAGTTAGCAGTATTATTTTAACCATACATGTGTGCCTCATATAAGGTAAACCAGCTCCTCTGACCAGAACCACAGGAACAGAACGCAGGTAGCAACTGCGTTATTGTTATGGAATTTTTTTTCTTTTCTCGAAACGGACATCTATGTATAGAGAATTTTAATGTGCAGTCGGGCTGTATTTACATAGTTCTATTGCATTTTGCTCACAGGTGTTTATGTTTTTTCATAGACTTGTAAGTCTTCAATGTTTGACTCCCGTGTCATACTCTCTTGAATGCCCTTGGCTTAGTGGTTGGCGTGTTTGCTTACTTATCCCTTTGTTTTTCCGTGTATCGTCCACGGGTTCGTGTCCGCCTGACGACCATCAGATATATGAGTGAGTCACACGATAGGGGTGTGCCATGGCAATCGCAGGGGTGATTTTAAATAGGTTTCCTCCCGGTTTCCCGTCGTATTTGAAACAGGAACAGCGTGAAATGGACAATCCATCGACATATAAGTGAAATATCCTTAAGTTCGACATTTAACCCCCAATCAAACAAACAAACATACCCTACTGAAGACTTAAGGTTAGTGTCACATAGTGGTCAATTTGTTATTACATACAGGTGGAAAATAGCTTATATTTCGTTTTAACTCAATATATCCGGACGAATGTCAATCTATACATCTTCGGCCAAGATAGCTGTTAAATGTTTATAATTTTCTATAGAGAATTTGAAAACACACTTTTAACCCCTTTTATTTGGGATTAATTGTTAAATCGCCAAATGATGCCAGCAAAATACATGGCTTATTTTACATTCTATTCCATTGGGTGGGCTATCACATTGTTGATCTAATAGATTGTATTTTATGAGTTAGGAATACAGACAGTCAGAACTTAAGTCTATAATTAATGGATTTATAAATCTGCTTACTAGCTAATACATAACTGGCAAACATCGATGTTTCTTATCCGGCTGACATTGTATCTTAGTGCATAAAGGTCTTCCCTAGAAATAAATGTATAATTTCTATTAAGCTAAAACTAAGAGAATAAATAACTCATGGAATAACAAACTGTTTTTCAAGGAAGTTATTACAAAAGTTGTCATGTAAAATTCATTGAGAGTATAAATAAACACAACAAATATCTGTGCCTAGAACTCTTCCTATTTGATTACATAGAGTGAATCAACAAAACAAGTCAACCAATATATCTAATATTCTATATCACAGCATTTCATATTCATTTAGTGTGTTTAACATTTTGTACACGATCAATCTTATTATAACCTGATCTCTAAAACGCTCCTGGTGTTTTGTTTGTCGCTGTTTTGAGATCGAACGCAATCACCTCACTTATACTGTTGAATTAGGTCAAGCTTACTGGTGTTCACGAAAAGTCACAATTTCAGTTGTTCAATAAAAACACCGATAACACGGGGATACGGTACACACCATTTTCAGTCGAAACAAGCCGAAGTCGTCCGATTTTTTGCCGTGTACACGTTTGAAGTCACTTGTAGTAAACAGGGGAAATGCAACTCCACTGACAGTTCATTATTTGAATGATGTGTGTTTATTGTAAGCGTATCGTCATGTTAAATACGCCGTCGTTAAACTTCTGTTCATCGGTGGAAAACTTCTGCTTTTACAAACCAGATCTGAGATGCGGCTCTGTGATTGGTCAATTAAAGAAACCAATCGACATTGTAAGCAGGATGACTGCGTTAGATCTCAATATAGCGACAAGGAAAGCATGGGGAGAGTTTTTGAGAACTGATTTTTAATTAGATTGGTACACGATAGAACCGAAATCGATACTCTTGATATCCCAGACATGTATGACGTGGTGCAATGGCAAAATATTTTGGACTGATGCCCAAAAGAAATGCCTTTATGCTGTGTCAAATGTATGTTCTTGATATGGTTAATTGTTTCAAAATCGTCTGGTCCTGGCGCATATTCAAAGAAATAAATGGAGCCAAACAGTAAAGAAATGATCGACCTCTATTTCCGAAATAAAATTGCAATAAAAAGTTTCAGGAAAGTTTGCAGGTATCCCCTTTCTGGTGTTACACTATATTTATTAACGAAAACTTTGTTTATATTGTGTTTTGAATGTCCAGATGAAGCCATCTTTATTTTAGAACTGGTGTTGCTCGAGCTGTTTGGAAAAAATATATTACATCGTCATGGTCTTTATAAAAATATTAATATGCATAGTTTTTCGTATATCTGAATTTCCACCTAGAAGTTTGGCTTTTACTAGACTATCGGGATAACTCTAAATATTGATGATAGACAGTTGATATTTACAGGGTGGATTTAACAAGTGGGCAAAATGGACAGTTATCCAAGGTTCTCGTTCCAGAAGACGGCCTCTTAACTCAAAAATAAAACCTTTTTCTCAAGACGCCGGTATGATTTTTAAGGATATTTGTTTTTAGACCGACGGTACTGGTAATTCTGTCGCTTGTGTTATTATTTTTAAATGACAAGGGGATGAAATGTATTTTTCTTGACAGCGCCTGGATGACGTCGTGCTTGTTCGTATGGTAACCCGTTTTTATCACTTCTGCCTTTATTCTACCTGTCCAATTAGTTTTGCTTTTATTTTACTTATGTACAATTTTTTTTCACATATGTGAAATTCTTTTTTACTTTATAAAAAACATTTTTGCGTGTGTGAAAAAACAATTTTACATATATAAAATAAAAATGTATTCTTCATATTGTAAACTCTTGAGGGGATGCTTGAAGATGGTAAAACAGGATTGCTTCTGGACTTCCTCGGGGAATATTTACATTTACCCAACTACGTCCAGGTTCAGCCCAGTGTTGCTCGGGGTCTTTACCAGACACAATTGAAGAAACACAGAGATTCGGTTATGACAATGTATTTGATAATAACGGAGCGGAATAACAATCTTCCGGAGACAAGGTGGTGAAGTCTAAAGATACAGTGTTTAGAAGTCAGATTATATAGGCAGAGAATAGGATTTGCCGAAAGGGAACATTTCCTTTTCACACTCATCTCGTGGTCGTTTAGTGGTCAAGAACGATTGGTACCAGTTACTTAAAGAATTGAATGCTAGTGAAACAAACAAGCGGAAAGGACCGACAAGGCCTGATTCTCTACCTAAACATGTTTAGAAAAAATAATTATAAGAAACATTATACATTTTTCACAATATCTTGAAGTATTTTCAACATATGTAAAATTATTTTAACATTAACAAATTAAAACACAAAAACCAAACTCATCCATATGTAAAAAAGAATTTTAAAAAAATGAGAAACGATTTCTTCAAAACAGCAAAGGGCTGTACCCAACCTTCGATTGTGATCATATCGTCTTTCAAGATGTATGCAAAGATGATAGGAGTATATTCCACTGACACATGCTGTGCAGGTATAGCCTCAGCAGGACACACTTCGAGACAGTTCATCGGGAAATGGTCCTCTGCAAAGAGATAATAACAACCATAAAACAAAGCCCAGATGCCAAAAGTCGAATTCCGACAAACACTTCCATATATTTGCATTCTAACAACGGCTGAAACACAAAACCATACTTTCTATTCTGTAAAATGCCAATTACCGTGACAAATAAAGAGTGAATATTATATCAGGCGACGGGTTTACTCTTATTCAGTATTTTGATTGTAGTATACACAATTGTATTGTCCCGATGAATGAGACGTAGTAATGCTTACTACGGAATCAGTCACAAAAGTATGCCTACAACAGATATGCAGTTTCCCTGATTTCATTTATCCTTCGCCAGAAAATAACAAATGCTTTGCGAAACGCAGATGGTGGAGGTGCTTATGGTGAAATTGTAGATTTAGAGAAAATAGAGGCTGAGATGGAGATTTCTGTAAGTGATGTATCCGGTAATTTTATTTCACATAATACAAACGAGTTACACTCACCTTTTTATTAAACATATGTGAAACAGATTCCCTCGTATGTATAAAAACGTTTATTTTACATATGTTGAAAATCTTTTCCGCTAATGTTGAATTGTTAATGATATAAGTGAATTTCTTTTCAACATATGTAAAATAAATATTTATTTCACATATGTCAAATGCTTTTCACATTGTCAAATGTTTTTTTCAAATAAGTGGAAATCTTTTTCACAGATATACATATCTTTTTCACAGATGTGGAAATCTTTTTTACATATGGGAATTTTTTTTCAGATATGTTGAAATCTTTTTCACAAATGTAAAATGAATGGCTTTATTTTACATAATTGAAAAGAATTGCTCAAAATAATTCAACATACTTATTATAAATATACAATTAATAAAACGGTTTGCCATATGGTCGCAGCACCATAGAGCATCGAATCATTCAGTATTACTTTATAAAGTGAAACCGGTGCTTCTAGCAAATGTTGTTGCCACTACGAATGCATGGGTATTCGAATGAACAAGAAAAGTCATGGTGTCGCCCAGATTTCGTTAGGCCTATCAGATGGCGCTGTAGCGGTGGACCGTTATGTTTTTCACAGCTGTAATACAGCAATATTAAGTTTGAACTAAAATAAACTTAATCCTACACGGTGCTATCAAGTTCCACATTTTTTGTCCTTCGGTAGACCGCCATCAGCCAGACATATAAGTACAAACTATACGTTGCGAATGAGAATAATTGAAAATGTTGCAATGCCGTACATAAAAGCGTAGTCATTTCGACAAATAACTTCTATTAATACTTAATTGCTTTAAATTGGTCAATTTTTAGATGATTTGTTTTTTGGCTTTGATATCCTAATGACATTTCCCTACAATGATATGGAGATCAGTCTTAAGCTAACGGTTGCGTCGGCTTTACTCGTATTCAGTTCAATAAAATAACAATCATCATTCCACAAAAATTGCAGCTATTGGCTTTAAAACCTCCCTTTGTGTAATTGTCCTACATCCGGATTTGAAGCAGGACCCAAATCTTCACTAAGTATATTGAACAAATGGCTAATTTAGGTGCAAATAATTTGAAAAGGAAAGGAGATAGAAGTCCGAGATCATATTCTTGCAATTTGAGAAAAAAATAAATAAGGATACAAAATTTATAGATGTTTCCAATCCCAAGTTATAAACTTCCAAAGTTAGAGGGGAAAAAAACACATTTGCGCATTTTCACCAGGTTTTATATGAGTCAATTTCAGGGAGGGTCTAAAGGGAACCACTGGTTGATTTGACATGTAATGACACTAGACTATCAGAGATATAGAGATAAAAAAAAAATGGTTGCATAATACGACACGAATGGCGGGCGCCGCATCCGTCTTAAGTTCATGGTTGCGCCAACTTTACTGACGTGTAAAACGCGACTAATAAAAATCTCATTCCAACAAAAAAACTTTCGCATGATAAGACACGACTGGAAAATGCAGTTATTCACAAAGCAATCTTTTAACTACTTTCAAAGCCAGGAGTATTACTGAGGTTTTGTCAATTGGTTTGCCTTTAAGGTCTTGCCGCACCCCTCGGTCGATTTTCTAAACACCTGTTGTTTTTAGTCTATTATGTAGAAGAGTATAAATCTGAACCATATATATGACACAAGTAACAGTTACTATTCAAGACGAGTGCATGGTGAGTGCATGTATTGTTTTTGTGGATTTGACTTTATTAATAAACTCTTCAATGGTGCCTTGTTGGTAAAATCTGTTTTATCAAATTATGTAAATGTATGTAGTATTGTAATGATGTTTATATATAGTCAAAGCCTGTTCTTCAATCCCAGTTTCTCTCCTGAAATAAAATACTGTTTAAAACATCAATGGTTATAATTGAATCCAATGAACTTTCGGAATTTTGTCAGGGTTTCAGTCTGTAGGTAAAAGGTTGCTGGTCAAAGCAATGGTCCTGAAGTACTACTCCTGATAATCTCTAGATGTCCATGTTCACACCATATCACGGCAATTCCCATATAAGCTGTTAATTAAAACCCGTTCAGTGTGAACTGACCAGCGTGTCCCTTAATAGGTCTAATCGTAGAGCAACTGTTATCACCTGGGGACCATAAGCGACCTTTAACACAGTAATAATCCGTACGAGAGTGAGGGTGTCCGTTGAAGAGTAAACTGTCACGCTGTCTCAAGTCTTCTCTCATAAGTGATGTATTATATGTGTAAATTGACAATGTAATCATTAAATTTAACTGACATTAGACATGTACCATATGGTATCGTTGACAGTCCAAGATAACGAGATATTTATTGTGATTCATGACAGATGGAGGTAAATACCTACTTTTATTAGCACTTTTGGAGCACCACACCATTTTAGAATGACCTATATATTGTTTCCTGGAATTCTTTAATACTGGATGGTAACCCACAGACCGGATTAACTCTCCATTGAATGGCGAGAAGCACTTCAAAATCGATTGGCATTGTTACCAGCAAAGCTTCAATTTAATATATCACTCTGGGTTGGGCAGTTTGTTTGAATACTAGCAACGCTTTACTGGCGTATTCCAACAATAATTGACACTTGCACAACCAAGATATGAAACATTTCAATAATATTGTAAAGTTAATTTTCTCCCAGTGCTAAGTAAAGACAACATTGCCAATCTTCAAACTTTCCTACAGTTACAAAACGACTCACATTTTTGGTGTTGCTAAATATTATTGGAAAACGCCGCCGTCATATAAGTGTAATACCCTTTCACGTCGTAAAATATAACCAATCAATCAATCAATTTAATCTGGGTTAACAATATAAAGGGAAATATAATAGAAAGCTTTAACATTGAATTGCCGCTGAAATCACAAACTCTCTCTCATGGGGCGCGTGTACTGGCGAGATGTTTTACCAGGTTACAAACCGTAAATGTGACATTGTTGTGACAAGGAGTCATCGGGGGAGTGACTCCTAGCGCCATTTCGTATAGATTTTAACGTTTTGTGCGAATCTGATAGGGCTGCTCTACAGCGAGAAAATGACGAAATAACAGAATTGAAGCATACAATGTTAGTCATCAGGGGCCGCAGAACCGGGAAGGGGGGGGGGGGGGAGCTGAAGCCCCCCACTTTTTAGATCGCAATTTGTTTTTTTTTTGGGGGGGGGGACATAGTCCAC
>JARFOD010114739.1:0-15092 GCA_031763545.1 Mopalia muscosa
TGTGATGCTGTATCAGTGACCTAATGCTTTCATGTTATACCTGTCCACCAAGCTCTATCAGATGACCTTGAGATATTAAATTGTGATGCTGTATCAGTGACCTAATGCTTTCATGTTATACCTGTCCACCAAGCTCTATCAGATGACCTTGAGATATTAAATTGTGATGCTGTATCAGTGACCTAATGCTTTCATGTTATACCTGTCCACCAAGCTCTATCAGATGACCTTGAGATATTTAATTGTGATGCTGTATCAGTGACCTAATGCTTTCATGTTATACCTGTCCACCAAGCTCTATCAGATGACCTTGGGATATTTAATTGCGATGCTGTTTTGATACCCAGGTAGAAATAATATTATCTGGGTTGAAACATTTCTACCCGGGTATCAATATTTCTACCTGATGTTTCTCTATCCATGGAGGTATTAATATTTTTTGCCCGGGTAGAAAACACAATACCATGGCCGAAATGCATCCAGTCATTTGTGTGTATCTCTACCTGCTGATGGGTATAAATATTTATAGTTATTTATATTTCTACCCAGGTAGATATATTTATACCCAGCTGGCTTATAAGCAATATAATTTTTCAATCGATGAGAGTATTGACATCGAGAGACTGTCAGAATAATATAAATATTTATACCCAGGTAGGCCAAATAATATATATAGTCTGATTTAAACCTTTCCAACCAGGTCGGTATGTTTATGCCCAGGTATTAATATTTCTATTTGGGTTGAAAAATACACACCTGGGTTACAATATTAATAGGCTACCTGGCTGGATACAATACACAGGTAGACGTATTTACAAACTTGTCCCTGTGAGTGTATCTAAGAACATGATATGATTCCCCATCAGCTGTAATCAACCGACACCCCTGTACCAGTGGGAATATGTGTAGGAAATAAACATGTATAGGGACAATGGAGTTTATTGCTCTTTAAAAGCTATTAATTTTAATCCGCCGCGTATTAGGCCTATATAAGATAACGTTACACCATGTTTAAGGTTTATCGCTTAATCCACCATATATATTAACGCTTTAATCTGGGGTTAGCGACTAATGCTCTTTCGAGCAACAGGACTCAGAGGTGTAAATATTTATTACCTATTCAGGATTTCAGGTCAAAATTGACAAAAAAATTAGTTGGCCTTTAGGTCTAATTGCATGGCAACACAAAGCCCCTAGATACGTAAGCTGTCATAAATTATTATTCTTAATTCCTTTAAGCTTTATATGCTTTTTTAAAATCTTATATTTATTTTTACAATTATACAATTAACTATACATTTATTCTAATGGAATGCTCCAATATTCTTCGGCCTACTGCATAAATTGGCTCCGATGGAATCCAGTTTTTGTGGTCACAGAAAACGGTTAAAAGTCTGACAGAGAGCGCGATCACTGGCAAGCAAGCATTGGGTGTTTATCCTGACATTACGAAGCCGTAACATCCGCGTTGTGCTGGAACTGCTCTGAAGCAGATATGACCGGTTGAAAGTCAGTGACGTCACAGGTCTAAAGTCGATACTCGGCACACACATTGTCAGCTTTTGGCGGTTCAATATTAAAATACTAAATAATGTATTAACAAAGGACCATGATCGCGTGTAGAAGAAGACAGAATATGTCAAATACACTTCAGAATTAGTTGATGTGCATATACCAACAGAATACGTTTATGGCCTTGTAGGCTACTTATCGCCATTAAGTCTTTGTATAAGCTTTCTTGAATGATAATTCAATGATAAGATGTGGTATTGAGTAAAGTACAAATTCCATTCCCGGCGACATGAAATTTTTTCTCGAATTTCGACAGCGTAGTTTCTAGTTGTGACCTTAAGTAAGTCAGGTGCATGAAAGTAGTTCCTTTTTCATTCAATATCCCATGCTACACGCGTGAGAGAAGCATGCTCTCTTCTGATTGGTTCAACCTGACAAGCCCATAACTATTCTTATCATAATGAGGTAACGCTAAATTCAACAGTGTTTTCATTTCTGTTATTTATTTTCAGATAAAGGTTAAAACGTAGTTCTGTGAAATTTGTTTTGGTGAAAATATAACAGATTTGTTACCAAATAATGTGGATAAATACAAAACACGAGTGTCAAATGTGCGCATGAATACCTCATGAATATGTAATAGCCACATGGATAACTTAGCGATCCACGTTTCTACCGGCATTCGATGGCGGACAACGAAGCTGAACAGACTATTAATATTACGACAGAAAATTACTCCAGTTCGATGTCTTCGAACAAATTTAATTTGCCGGACACACCTCCACCAGAGTATAGTGAAGTGATCAAGCAGGTAAGTAGTTGAATTAATAGGGGTTTCTGGGGATATTTAGTTAAGTTATCTCCTAGTGGCGGTCAAACACGCTATTTTTACTCCTCTCCAAAACGCAGGTTCCCGAAGATATTTATGCGGAGGCCCGTCCAAATGCTGCAGAGTTGCACGCAGAGGCAGTGGTTGTATTACTGCAAAAGGACTGTTTAGGCAGGGAAGACAGCCCACCTCCGGAGTATGATAATGCGGACGATCAGAGTGACCCGTGGTCTGACACTGATTCTGCCTTCGAGGAGACAGATGGCCCAACATGGTCTGGTGGGTATACGGGCAGATCTATATTTGTTGTGTATGCTCGCGGGGTGTCTAGCCGTTGGGTTAAGCGCGCAAAATTCCCCAGTCCCTAATTCCGGTTGATTAGCCCTAGCTTTGTCTTCACACACACGTTCAAACCTGTACTACGAGTAGACATGCCACGTAATTAATATGTTGTTTTACAGACATTACTGACTATTCATACTATTTATCGAAATATTCTCCTAAAAAAAATAACCAAACCAATTACCAATCTCATTGTGAAGGTGAATGTCAAATTTATTCAATACATGTCTGATGTCTACAGTTAAAAAAAATAAATAAATAAATAACAACAGCAACTTGTAACAGTCATCTAGATAGAACCCAGATGAATTTATAGATAAAACGGTAGTTAATTCCCTAGCTCCTACGTCATTTACAAAAGATCAATACAACAGCCTGGTACAAGTTAAATCAGGACTGCTGTTTATCGGGTTTCTTAATAGGCAAGGTTAATTGTTTGGATTTTTTCCAAGTCTGAAAATTTGATGGCTTGTGATCAATAACCTGTTTATCTATATTTTACTGTCAATGTGCCAGCCCTAAGACATGGTCAAGTTCAGTAACGATATATACCTTAAAATCTCAAGGTGAAAACAAGTGCCATGAAATTTTTTTGATTGATCAATATATGAATAATTACAAAAGAAAAATAAATCCAGGAAACAGACTGAATGAGATTAAATTTGTTAGCCCCTTGGTCAGTCATGATAATCAGTATATTATATTTTATATTTTTTCCTATTACAGTAATTTTAATATTGCGCTTTATATCCCAGATCAGTTAGACCAGTGTTAGACCCTTAGCAGGGCAAGCATCATTTTTGGAGGAAGTTTAAAGGTCAATTTTATAATGACATTACCTAGCTGATTTTCTCAAAGATATTAAACATAAAAAGTTTTATGAATTATTAATTTTGTATAGGATTACTGGTGAGTGTTATCTTACATTATTTTATTGTCTGTTTTAATTGTAGATATTTTTCTTTTCTTCAGGTTGTCATATATTTGACTATTTCCAGTACTAATTTCTTCTTTCTTTTTTTCTTTTTTTTTTCCCCCTTCTCTCCAATTTTCTAAGCAGATTTGGGATGCTGGATGAGAATCAAAAGGGTACTAAAATGGACCTGCCAGATACTGGGACTGTTGATGCTACTCTTTTCATTCATCTGTTCTCTTGGCTTACTGAGCTCAGCGTTCAGACTTCTTGGGGGGAAAACTGCTGGTAAGTGTGATTCAGTGTTTATCAGAGAAATGTATCTTTGGGTTAGCCTGCTGTATTATTAAATAATTGTCTTTTGTTATTACCTTCTTTATATAAACCTCTCTGGGTAAGGGAAGTTTGTTTGAAGAGTAGCAATACTGTTTTTACTCGGCACTAGAGGAAAATTAACTTTCCAACATTATGGAAAGCTTCACATCTTGGTTGTGCTAGTGTCAATTATTGTTGGAATACACCACTGTCATATAGGTGAGAAATACACTTAGGCACGGTGTAAAACACCAATCAATCTTAAGATAAGAGGGGCAACTGCTTTTGTAATGCATCATGCGCTTGTGGTGACGTCTTTCTGAGACTGATCAAGATCAAAAGTTTTGGAACCCATCATGTACTAGCCAAGTAAAAATTACCCTATCCAGACTCAATGTTTTCTTTCATTTTGAGAAATTACAGATAAATGTGCATCATTTTAATAGAAATCTTAGAAGGGGGCAAGAAAGATATATTTCACTTAAAAAATACAGTGGGTGGGTATTGGTAGAGGATGCCCAACTGGTGGCCCCAAATCCCATTTAAATGTGTTGAAAAGTATTCTGCTTCAGACCCTGTAGATCAACCCAGTAGAATTTATTTTGTGGGAAATAACATTGAGACAGATATGGTGTAAATCAGATTTTAAAAATTTAAAATCAATTTTACTTCACGAAAGGAGAAAATAAAATGATCTGGATGAAGTGATTAGCAAAAATGTTATATGAAATATATTCAAACTGTTGGCCTTAAAACCCAAAACACCATGGTCAAACCTTTATTCACAACTGATTGGATGCAACTATCCACCCTCGGGTATGAGTGAGGAAAACAATGTGGCTCAGGTGGAGCTGGTTTTTACGAGGTTTTCCACCATAATAAAGCAAGGAACAATGTGACGTGGACAATCTGTCCTTATATAAGTGAAATACCCTTGAGTTAATCATAAATCTCTAATCAAACAAACCCTTAGCCAGAAAAGGGAAGACCTACTTGTCTCCCTTGAAAATGACCTCTGGTTTTTAGGCCTAAACTCTAGGTGTATAACTATTGATCTTTTTTTTTTCAGGGAGTGCATTATCTGACAATGAGCTGATGAAGAACCCTGTGGCTGGGTTAATGATCGGAGTGTTAGCCACCGTGTTGGTACAGAGCTCCAGTACATCAACATCTATTGTTGTCACAATGGTTGCCTCTGGAAGTAAGTCCTAGCTACCACAAACAATGGTTTTTCTTAATGCTGCAATGCTTCGAGTGCAGTTCCTTTTTGTTTACTTGACGCCATCAGCCTGTCAACTCTTTGGCTGAGGGTAGTGTGTTAAAATCTGTATTGCTGTTTAATGTTGGCACTGCAGAGACTCTCACTCTCTTACAGAATGGTACTTACTGAATGTGTCGGTGTGTTAAGTGCTGTGTACAAGTCCTGATAATTAGGGAAATATGCTTCAGACATTTCTACATAATAATGCCATCTATAAATACCATTTATTTGCATTTTGGTTTCAGTTCTTGACGTGAGCTCAGCAATTCCAATAGTGATGGGGGCCAACATAGGCACATCAGTGACCAACACATTTGTCTCTTTGGGCCAGTCAGTGGATAGAAAACAGTTTTGTCGAGCATTTGGTGGTGCAACAGTTCATGACATGTTCAACTGGCTCACTGTCATTGTTCTATTACCTTTAGAAGTGCTAACGGGTAAATATCTATTAATACACTACACTAGTATTTCTCTGTAGAATTTGAAATGTCATACAGTTAAAAACGTACTGAATTGGGAAGTAATACTGTATCAGCCAGTGCCACATTATGAGCTCAGAGGTTTCATCGCTGTTTTCAACAATATTTAAACAAGGAACGGTGTGCAATGGACAGTACCCCATACTATAAGTGAAATACCCTTGAGCAAGACTTTTAACCACATTCAAACAAACAAACAAAACCCTTATTCATAACATTAATTTGTGCAGTTTATTTACCTGATATAGAGATCAATGATTTACTGTTCTGTTTTCAGGTTACATGTTCCACCTGACCAGTGCAATTGTGGACAGCTTTAACTTGAGTGATGCCAAGGGAGCTAAGCCAGATCTCCTCAATAAACTAACCAAACCAATTACCAATCTCATTGTGAAGGTGAATGTCAACTAGCATTAAATAATTTAACATAAAAGATTTTAGAAACAAAACTGAGACAGTCTGCTGACAATGCTCAACCCATCCACGTTTAACGGTGGAAGATGTTCATTAAATCAATGCTTCATACTCTGATCATTAAGTTTGAAATGCTTTCATCACTACTGCTTTTTCATTCACATCAGACAAGCTCTCCTGAAGATGGGATTATCCCATATTGTTTTATTTATGAGTAATATATGTTTATCTTTTTAACTGTTGCATTAATAAACTTCTGTTTTCGAATTTAAGTTGTACAACATAATTTTAAGAAAAGTTTGTGTAAAAATGATAATTTTCATTCACATTGTCTGTTTCAGCTGGACAAAAAAGTGATCAGCATGATAGCAGAGGGGCACAAGGAATATGCTGACAAAAGTATTTTAAAGGTAATGCCTTTAATTAAATGAAATAGTTTTGTCTTTCCTTAATATCCATCAACAGAGCTGCTCTTAGGCAACTAAAGGTCATGTGAAACTCTGACTGTGTTCTCAGAAACACAGTGAATTCCTCTTGTTTTGGGGAATTTTCCCTGGATGAGCACAGTTTGAAGACTAGCAATGCTGTCTTTACTTAGCACTGGGGGAAGATTATTGTTCCAGCCGTATCAAAACACCTCAAATTTCATGGTTATGCTAACTTGTGTCAATTTATTTTTGGAATACGGTCACTTTATAAATGAAATACCCTTAAGCATGCCATTAAACAATGATCGATCAACAACAATTAATCAATTTTACCATGTGATCAAAGTGATAACTTAGAGTCAAACCCACTGATTAAGATGACATTGAATTCTCTGTTTTAGGTATGGTGTAAGTTTGATGACCTTGTCCAGATACAAAACGTGAGTGTGGAAGCAAACGTGACCTCCCTTGTGAATGGAGATGAAATATACATGCTACAGAATACAACCCAACAAATTAACATAACAAGTGATGTGGGTATAGAAAAATGTAAGTCTCCTACAATTTATTAGCCAATATTAAACTTATGAATTTACCTAAATACATTTTTGCTTTCTCATGCCTTTATAATGACTGGAAGTGAAAAAAACACATTTGATAAGTTACATTATTATTTGTGTAGAAAATGTTACTTAGTATAAATCTTGGTGGCGAGATATTTCTTTCTACATTCCTCTGCCATTCAAGTCATCAGTGATTACATGTTGTGTGTCTTTTGATTGCAGGTCACACCCTATTCAGTCACCTGGGTCTGAATGACATGATGTCTGGCGTAATTCTCCTGGTGGTATCTATTGTCCTACTCTGTCTCTGTCTTGTTGGTATTGTTAAATTATTACAAAACATGCTCAAAAGTCACATTTGTAAAGTCATTCGTAAATTTGTGAATGCCGACTTTCCTGGGTATTTAGCATTCCTAACGGGTTATGTTGCTATTTTGGTGGGGGCGGGTCTGACCATTCTTGTACAATCCAGTTCAATTTTCACATCGGCTCTTACTCCACTAGTAGGTTTGGGTGTCTTGAAGATAGAGCGCATGTACCCGCTTTGTTTAGGGGCAAATATTGGTACTACAGCTACAGGCTTGTTAGCTGCCTTGGCTGCCTCAGGAGACAAACTAGAGGCCAGTCTACAAATAGCTTTATGTCACCTTTTCTTTAACATAAGTGGAATTATTCTATTTTATCCTGTTCCATTTATGAGAAAAATCCCTATTAATCTAGCTAAGTTATTGGGGAGAACCACTGCCAAATATCGATGGTTCGCTGTTGTCTATATGTTACTCATGTTCTTTGTCTTACCCCTGAGTGTGTTTGGGTTATCTATGGCTGGTACAATCCCTCTAGCTGTAGTAGGGGGATTGGCAGGTGCTTTATTTATTGCGGTCATAGTCATCAATGTGTTACAGAAGAAAGCCCTTCGTTTCTTGCCTGATGTGTTAAAAACTTGGACATTCCTTCCTAAATGGATGCACTCACTTGAGCCGTTTGATCGTCTAATAGTCAAGCTGAGTGAATTGATAGGTAGCTGTTGTCCGTGTTGTCAAAAAGACTCTGAGACATCAGATAGCAGTGTTCTGTGTTGTGCACAGAGCAGGCCAAAGACAACTGAAACTGTCAGTTTCCAGGATTCTCTAACTACTGTCCGATCAACTGCTGCTTTATTAGATATCCAGCGATGTAGTGTTGTTTGACACCAACTCCTATATTAGATATATTTTTTTATCTTGTACAATTTATTGATAGTCAATTTGTAAATATTCTTACAAAAAAAACAAATAAGAATCTCGTTTGCTATTTGTCATGGACAACATTGCATACACATCAATAAGTTATTGAACAACATTAAACATCAACAAAGCAATGCTTAGCTATTTTTATTTTCCTCAATACATTAATTCCTGAGTAGAACTTTCCCTCTTTCTGTTAATTTTGTTGCCATACTTGATCTGTTTCATATGCATTTATTGTTATTGCTATTTCCTGGTATTTCCTTATGTCTTCCGTTTCCTACGCCTGCAGAGCTAATAGTCAGGTGGGTGGCAAGATCATGGCTGCTTTCTGTGAGGCTAATAGGAACCCTTTCTGTCTAGGCACTTGCTGAGCTATAGGGTCCAGTGGAAATCCTGTGGCTCACTGGGCTGCTGTTGGAGTGTCCTTGTGGCTCACTGGGCTGCTGTTGGAGTGTCCTTGTGGCTCACTGGGCTGCTGTTGGAGTGTCCTTGTGGTTCACTGGGCTGCTGTTTGAGTGTCCTTGTGGCTCACTGGGCTACTGTTTGAGTGTCCTTGTGGCTCACTGGGCTGCTGTTTGAGTGTCCTCGTGGCTCACTGGGCTACTGTTGGAGTGTCAATTGTTAGCTATTTTTATTTTCCTCAATACATTAATTCCTGAGTAGAACTAATGTTCCTTTCCCTCTTTCTGATAATTTTTTTGCCATACTTGATCTGTTTCATATGCATTTAATGTTATTGCTATTTCCTGGTATTTCCTTATGTCTTAGGTTTCCTACGCCTGCGGAACTAATAATCAGGTGGGTGGCAAGATGTGTTGTGTCCAGGCACTTGCTGAGCTATAGGTTCCAGTGGCTCACTGGGCTACTTCTGTTTGAGTGTGTAGTGGCTCACTGGGCTACTGTTTGAGTGTGTAGTGGCTCACTGGGCTACTGTTGGAGTGTCCTTGTGGTTCACTGGGCTGCTGTTGGAGTGTCCTTGTGGCTCACTGGGCTGCTGTTGGAGTGTCCTTGTGGCTCACTGGGCTGCGGGCAGACACACAGTTGATTTGCCTTTGTGCTGTGAAAACACCATGTTTAGCATACTGGTTTATCCTTATTCTTCTGTTTGTGAGCTGTTTGTACTGAGGGTAATTCCCTTCACTGTAAGGCTATCCTGTATGTGGAATAAGTCATATCTTTTATTATTTATTGATGACCAGATAGTATTTTCTGACTTCATGTTAGAGCTTCCAAGATTATCGACTTTGTGTTCTTGATATGTTTATCCGAAGAAATAAATGTTCTGCTATTATTATTTATTAATAACCAGAGAAGTTTTCTGATTCAGTGTTACATTTCAATTTAACTAAAAGTGTTTCATTATCAACTTTATGTTTAACAGACACACAAAAATTATATTAATAATTTTGGGTTCTGTTTGTTCTCATGATGATTGTTATTTGTATGACAAGCATACTTGTCTGACTTCATGTTAGAGCTTCCAAAATGTTTTAGATTATCAACTTTGTGTTCTTGATATGTTTATCACTAACAAAATTCTGTAATTATGGGGTTCAAATGTTCTGTTATTATTTATTAATAACCAGAAAAGTTTTCTGATTCAGTGTTACATTTCAATTTAACTAAAAGTGTTTCCTTATCCGCTTTATGTTTAGCAGACACAAAAAAATTATATGAATAATTTGGGGTTCTGTTTGTTTTCATGATGAATGTTATTTGTATGACAAGCATACTGCACTTACATTACAGAATTTGTTGACAATTACTGGAAAATTTCTTGCCGTAGAACTATGGGTATTTGATCTCAACTTGCTAAAAAAAAGTGGTCAAAAATTTACATTTTTTAAAATACAGCTTTAACTGTAGATTTATGTTGAGTTTTGTACATAGTCATTTCTATTTATGCATTGATCCTCTACTGAAAATAATAATAAAACAAAATATCATTATCAATTTGTGTTGGTGTGTTTTACTGCTTGTGAGCTGGTCACGGTGATAAGGGTCCGCTTTTTTTGTTAAGCTGGAACGAGATTCACATGACCAAAACATATGTTCACACGAATTCGCAACTCGGTGACTCTGCGTAAAAAAAATGTGCAGGCAAGATTGAACAACTTAATTTTTCTTCTGTGAGCTTTCGAGGATTTTGCCTTTAACTGACTCATGTAATGTGAATGTCTCGTTCACATTTTGACCCTTGCAATAGGAAGATACTATTTCTTAGGCGGCTTGTTTGCTATGCCAAGTTAAATCTTGTGCGTCATTTTAATTTTTTTCATTTATGTTACATACCACCCTGACAACCTTTTCAAACGCTGTTTTGTCTAGATCGTCTTTCCTCCAAATGAACAGACAGAACTGTGTTAAGCTCATTAAAATCAATATCTGAATAGGCTTAGTGGTAGTGTGCGCGTTTACTAATCATATTCCAATGTAGAGTATATTAGTGAGTCTCGGCAATCGCGGGGGTGCTTTTTACGAGGTTACACCATTATCACAATACATGATTAGCCCACATATTTTTAGATCATCAGATAGACCAGTTGATAGGGGGGATAACTGCAGCCCCAAAACAGCATCATTTCCCGACTGACATAATGTATTTTCATCCATGAAATTAGACCGTGAACAAGTGATAATGCCGCCTGAATTGCGTTTAGCTTAACTCATTCTTCTTGGTTCTATCTGGGATGAGTATGTTGGCTTACCCCTAAATGACGTCTTACTTTCCCAATTTTCTTGTGGCCGTTGTAGGCCTATATGTCCGATGTATACAATAGCCACAAGAAAATACGGAAGGTAAGGCGTTATTTAGAACTGACCAAACTTGTCTGTGGGTTTTAAACAAATCCATGTTGTTAGCAATAGGCAAATATAATCTAATCAAAATCTATTCTCAAAAACGTTTGTCGCTTTATTGAGATCTAATGCAATCACTATACCCCTACTGTTCAACTGGTGTTGATGTTTGTTGGTCATGTTAAAATACGCAGTCGGGGAAACTTTGGCTCTAGGTGGAAATCTTCGGCTTTTACAAACCAGAATTGAGAAGCAGCTCTGTGATTGGTCAATTTAATAAACCAATCGACCTTGTAGGTGGAGTGATTGCCTAAGATCTCAATAAAGCGACAAACAAAACACGGGGAGCGTTTTTGAGATCTGATTTTAATTAGATTGTAGGCAAATACTGACATGACACTGATTCTTTCGTACACTGTTTGTGCAAAGTTCTTACCGAAAAGTGGGAATGCTTAGAATAGGGATCAATTGGAATAACCGGATGCTTAGCTACCTTGGGCAGTTTATTTTTTTACATGTAGCTATCACTGATACCAAATAGGCTCAACTGATATTTACCAACGTGCCCTAATATTGAATTATTACTTTGATATGTCTTTTTGCTACTGTAAGTAAAATGTTATTCACCACAGATTATTCGTACTTTCCATTAAATTATTCCGTAAATATAAACGATTCATAATTTTAAACACACCAGTCCTGTATCTGGACAAAATGCACTTCATCTCACTGTTACAATGTTAGTGATCAATAAACTGCGTGAGGCATGTTACAATAATTTAACTCAGTTCCATTAATCTGGGCTCAAGTGTATACTTCTTAGCCAATAATAATATTTCATCTAGCGTTAGATTCACGTTAAACTTTACACCATAAAGGCTTGACAAATTCTTACAGAACAATTGTTCTAAAGAAAGTTAAAAAAGCTGAGGTGCTCAGTTTTGGTAAAAACAAAAATGACATTCCCACTATACTGGCATTTGCTTGGTAATTAAAGCTATTCCCAAAAAAGTTTTAAATCAGATAAAAAGTGACTGAATTACAAAGGTAATACTATAAACAATCTGCAAAATAAATCCCGTATTTTTCTGACGTTTGAAATAGTCAAAACAGTCTGTTGCGGAAAATGACGACTAGGTATACCGAAGGTACACGAAGGTCCAGATCTTGAGAAATAACAAAATGGCGGCCAGGTTTCTATAGATACCAGTCACTCGATGAATTCCCGTAGTGACGCCCCTCGAGAGTCACAGCTCTGAGCTGACTCTCAATAAAAGTCAGATGTTCGAATCCCAATATCTCCACATTTACGCCGATTTTATTTAATGAAACAAACTGTAAATTGTTAAGTGAATATTGGACTATTTTTATACGTTTTCTAGGTATTAACCATTTGGAAATACCTTGAAAAATATCATTTAACATTTTAAAGCATTGTTTTTAAATATAACAGGTTACCGTTATAATAGTTTAATCTTTGCAGCTCAATCGGATATCGTCCTAAACTATACAATCTTATATATCCATTTTGAAAGAAAAGGGTAGCAGCAAATTTCCTTATTTGGATAGACCTATAATATGTTTAGTTTTATTATAAGTTTATTGTAAAAATAACATGAAAAAGGGTATCTCAGTAAGACAGGTGTGTTGTGTGAAAGATTTAATACAATACAGTTTTAGCCAAGGAACATAAACAATATGCACTTTAACAGTTTTAATCAATGCAAAGACAAATTTGTAACATGTTTGCTTTCAATGTTTCAAAAGGGAGAGTTATGGAAGCAGTACAAACATGTTTGGTGTAGTATATTTATCGAACAAACAACAACAGTGCCCGCCATTTTTGCATTATGCTAGATGACATAGACAAGCCACTGTTAATGACAGTCTTTATAAATAACGTACTATCAGATGTTTTCTTGGATATTCAGAAGAGAGCAGTGTTTTTTCAACATCTTGTGCCAGACAAGGACGGTTATGGGCAATGTTTTCTCGGTTTCCTTCAGAGAAAAAAATGTAGTCGAGAGAAAATATGACAATAGTCCGATAGTATCAACCAGATAATATAATAAAAATATATTTTATTGCAGACTAAAGTCCATATTACAGTTGTTACATCAGGTGTTATAACATGGAGATATATATATATCATTCTTTAAGCTAGAGCAGTGTCCGCCATTTAGCATTATGCTAGAGGACGTAGACAAGTCACTGTTAATGACAGTCTTTATCACCTGATTGTCAGATAACTGGAGTCTACGTCGTAGCGAATAAACAGATTTCCTCAGCAGTTCTCCAAATGATGGGATACTGTGGACACGAACATCAGACTGGCACTACAGTCATGTCGAAAGTACATTAACCAGCGAAATGAGTTATTATACATGGTACGAATTAATTGAACACTTTCTTGGAATAAAAGCACCATAATTGACAACAATATATACAACCAATGTATGAACGAAATAACATACACTTTACTTCACTAGAACAATTTCGAAATTTACGAATCAGGGATTTGGCACGTGTGTAAAGCTTCCTCCATTGACAAATAAATAGCATCATTACTATTCAGATCTTTAGTAATGATATGGCCAAGATAGGTATAACGTTTAACAAACTGAAGAGCAACCCGTTGTTAAGGTAGACTTTAGGGGATACAAAATGTTAATTACGTTTAGGGCTCAATAACATAGGCCTACACATAGGTTTGTTAACATTGTAATAAATATCGTGTGACAAGGGGAATAGATCTCATATTGCCAGAAGTGCACGAAGCGTATATTTGATATTTGCGATACGGCCGTCGCCGCCACATGACCAGTGAAATTTACCGCTCTATGGCATTTCGCGATTCTCCCTGCTTCGGTCATGCGCCGATGACGGCCGTATCACGGAGAGCCTGAAGGAGGTCAGCGAAAGACGTGCACTCTATAACCAGAATGCCAAAATGCTCAAAACAAAGTCTTACATTCGATGACTGTTTCTGAACTGTGTGTATAGTATAGTATAGTATAACGTATAGATCGGAGCATATCCATACATTTAATAAATGTTTTATTTCTTGCATTATTGTTTATTTATCGACTCTAAATGAGTCACAAACTTTACAATTGAGATAAAAAAAAAAAATGTTATTTTTTCAATAACGTAGTTTATTTAGGCCTACTATCAAACATTTGTAACAAGCCAGGCGACCGTGCCTAAACGGAACAAACTTAACTATTCAGGTAAAAGAGGAGAGTGTAGGAAAACATTCTCCATTGTAGTCATGCCTACCGCATGTTGGACAAGGGGAGACTACTATTGATTGTCCATCGATCCGGTGACGTCACTCGTGTAATGTATGTGAAGTAATGTATGATTGTTATGAAGCTAGTGTGCTGACAGTATTTACCGCCCGCGGTACTAACTCGTGAGATGATAGTGTGCCGGGTGATACCAGGTCTGTAATACATACTTATATTGGTGTTAATTGTGGCGACGATAAGTAAAACGGGTTTTAGTATGTATTTAACTGGCCTGTACCTAAAGCCACGACTAAATGTTGTAGAAATGTTGGTTGTATCGATGGATGGCTGCTAGCTCTGTCTTATCTCTCTTCTAATTAGTGTATGCTATAGCCGTGCACTCGGGAGCTAGGGAATTGGCGTTCTGTTGATAACGTTCGCCACTATCTCATCTATACTTAAATGGGGAATTCTACACGGGACCGACCTTGACATCTGTTCTCTGTGTATTCCCTATTTGAATCGTTTCCAAAAACTGGATGTTGCTCTTAGAGATAATGGAATTTCCTGTCAATGTGTTTCCTTGTAATTACTGTATATTAAGTGTTCTTTATAATGGGCCGTGTTGAAGTTATGTTGGTATAACTGTCATTATTGTGATCTTTATAATGGGCCGTGTTGAAGTTATATTGATATAACTGTCATTATTGTGATCTTTATAATGGGCCGTGTTGAAGTTATATTGGTATAACTATCATTATTGTGATCTTTATAATGG
>JARFOD010114750.1:0-15092 GCA_031763545.1 Mopalia muscosa
GGTACTTCATCCCTAAATGTTTCTACTGTTGGTCCCGCCATTTCTGCCACTGTTATCTGAAAACAGATAAAGTAATAACAATGTTTAAATGCAATGGAGGGCTCCTCTGCTTTGTGTTCTTCGTTTGTTTGGTCGGGGCGAAACTCATACTGTAGACATATGGACGCATTACTTAAGGTTATTTCATTCACATGACGGCGCGCCAACCCATTAGTTGAAGGAAACAACACTGGACATCACTAGCAACAAACAGAAACACAACAGGACAAATACAGGACACTCACAGGCCAATACACAAACACTCTCCACTCACCTGTCCTTAGTTTTGTTTAATCTTTTAGATCGAGGTGTACACATGCAGTACCCTACTGATCACAAAGTTTGAATGGATTTTTCTTAAAAAGTAAATAATGGCACTAAAAAAAATGAAATAACAAAACAGCCATGTAATTGTTTCTGAAATGATAACTCAAATTACCTGAAAAACGGAATTATAGGCCATTTTAAGCAACTCGTCCGTCCCTCCAGTGTCAATCCAGGGTTGATCAACATTACTTGGTGGTAAGTGGTCAGGGGTAAAAAAAACATATTCTCCATTTGTCATGCCCTTTTCGTAAGCTCTTAGTAAAATTCGTCTCCGATCAGCAGTGTTTTCAGTACACAGTATTACGACTGAAGCAACATATACACATATTTTTTATTTTTTATGTCGTACCAGATGTAAATTAGTATTGATCATACGTTAAATAAACCCATATTTTTTACGTTCTCTGTTCTCTCAAATACATCTCGGGATTTGATTGAAGACCGAAGCATATATACACATATTTTTCATTATTTATGTCATACCAGATGTAAATTAGTATTGTTCAGACGTTAAAAAACCCCATATTTTTGACGTCCTCTTTTCTCTCAAATACATATCTGGATTAGTGAGGGAGTTCATTTTTCATACTTTACACTGCGTGACACATTCCAGAATATTAAGTTAATCTGGCAAATCCTTCACAAAAAGGGATGATTTTCCAAATAGAACGAACCTTTATATCTAGGTAAATCTATTTATTATTTATTAGCACCCGGGACACACACCTACAGGCATGGACGAGTGCGTCACAACGTTCATGTAAATCAATCCTCTTATTATCAAGAGTTAAATAATATATTTGTTTATTTGTAACACAGCACTAGAATACATGTACGCGTAGGAAAGCCCTTAAGAAGATTCATCAAAAACTAAACAAATGTTTTTATCAATCGCGACACAAGTCACGCAGAGGACAAATGATTAGTATTCACCCCAGGGTAACAGGCAGTGCTGTTTACGATGATACGCTAATATATCTGAGCTATCATTTTCGTGTGTTATGTGGATTTCACTGTATACGGTGTGAGTGTCATATGACTAGGCTTATTGTCGTGTATCATACAAACCTCGCTTCCATTCGTGATTTGGTGGTACAATAATTATCGACACACCGGAAGTCTATTAGTCAGCAACAACCGGGTCAAATAGATTTGCTATGATAAAGATTATTTTCAACAGCGACTGTTATTTTCGGCAAATTGATTTCTGGTCGTTAAATATTCTGAAATATACTTACGTTAAACGATGGAGAATTGCTTAAATATTTATAGTATAGTGTGTTTTCTACTCACTACGTCCTCTCTGTTGGATTCGTGTCAAAATCCCGTCGATGGTGTCTTCTTGAAGATGGTCCGAGATGTAGATCATGTCTGTCACTGTGATATTAGCCATCCTGAATTGCTCCTCCGCAGATCTTGTTGAGTAGTCACAAAACACCAGCCTCTCGTCCGTCTTCAGCCTGGACACCATCACAACACGGGACCAGTTGAAATGACGCAATATCTCAACAAATGCCTTTCCCAGTTTGTTAAATGGTGGGCCAAGCCGTACCAGTGTCTTATAGACGGATTTGTCAGCGAGCAGCGGGTCTGTAGACGCTTGGGAGAACATGGGTATATTCCAATAAGACGCCAGTAAACCGGATGGTTTAGTTGCTAGAAATCAGATTTGAAAATAAAAATCTGATGTCGTTACAGATACATTCTGCATGACTCATCGAAAAAGTCATCATTAATTAAAGATAGATCAATTTGTTTGAAGACATTCAATGCTGTCTTTATTTATCACTGGAGACAGATTCACTTTCGGACTTAATGAAAAAAATATACGTTTTATGTTTGTAATGTTTTGAATTAATTTATAATTTTAATCAATCTATCAATCAATCAGTCAACCAACCAACCAACCAACCAACCAACCAATCAATTAAAGATACTACATGTGAGACTGACAAGCGACAGTACAGTACCTCGTAGCAACTTACATCCGGATTTTGTCTAATTGTATCATAATTATCCTGCTCAGTTTATATTGTTCCATTGGCAAACCTAATGGTGTATGGTTAATGAGGTTACATTTCAACTGCAACACAAAAGGTTTGTGCCGTGTGAATCGCATGTGAGCAGGTTAAAAATGATATACACAAGTCAACGTCACAGACGTGCTTTTGCATGGTCTGTGAGTATCGGCTTTGTTGGCGTAGTATGGTGTTATTCTCGCTAATCAAGTGCAGGCGAATTTTCAATCAAGTCACACAGTTCGAATTCTGTTGAAGTACCTATTTTTGTACCTACACAGTTGACATTTTTTTTTACTGAAACATATACTCAATAAATGTACCGAAAACAATCTATCCTAAGGTCTTTCTGGACCACACGTTCAAAATAACCATGTTTTTCTCTTGGATTAAAATGTATGTATTTAAATTATATTGTGCCGAAAAAAAAAAATTGAAATTCTTATTATAAACAGCTAAATTGGAGCATATAATTTTGTTTTCCTTTGATCATTTATTCAAGTAGCAAAACCTTATTTGGCTATTCATGCCACTTCAGTTTTAAGCAGACTCTACATTTTCCAAAGCCTATTTCTAGAAAACTATTCATTCTTGAAATGTCAAATGTGTACCATTGTAAAGATAACAATGCGATCTAGTAAACGGTTCCTCGTTTTTAGAAGTTAGTCTTTGCTTTTTCAAAAATGTATTTGACTTTTTTATAAGTTTTTACAAGGTAAGGCAACTCCAAAGCAAAATTAAAAAAAAAAAAAAAAAATGAGGCACCGTTTACTAGTTCAGGGACGATTCTATTAGGTCAACTAATGTATTTGCTTACCATTATTGAACTTCGAGAAATAAGCCATGAAAAATGCACTCTATTTTTTCAGTTGACACTTACTCAGTATGCAATATTTTTAGCAATAATAATTGGATTTTCACCACATTTACATATTTATAATCAAGAGTATTCTAGCTTTTCAAAAACATATACATATATATGGTACATATATTTATATTCTTATGAATAATTGACTAAATACAACGGGTTTTCTGAAAATCGACCAAGGGGTCCAGCTTAATGTACCTCATCAGATTATAAAACTTTTTTATTTGAGCAGATCCTTCATCCGATTAACGAAATCTATTCATCGTCGAATGTTAATTGGTGTCCTCAAAATATATTTATTAAACGTGCTGACCGAATCATTTATCTCATGTCTTCGAGTTATCCCTTTTCAGTTCACTGGCGGTCAATGGCGATTGTCGTCCAAAGCAGGTGGTAGGATACAAACTATTCCAAAGATACTAAAAAAATATATATAATACCCCCGAAATTCAACCGTACCATTATATATAAATAATGGACTACATAGCATTCAGCCCTTTTGCATGGTTGAAGCACAACTCATTGGTTGATAGCTGTTTATGTCAATAACAGTTATTTCTATATGACAGTGGGTTTGATTTTCTTTTCGTAAAACAGTAAAAGTGTTTTGTATGAAGACATGATCGTTTATTGCCGATTTTTAAGCAAATGGCTTTAAGGTCTTGTTGGACCCCTTGGTCCATTTTCAGAACACCCGCTGCATTTAGTCACTTATGCAGAAGAACAAAAATCTGTACCATATATATGTATATGTTTTTGGAAACCTGGAATGATCACTCTGGAATGCATATGTGTGAATGTGGTGAAAATCCAATTTTTATTTCCAAAAATATTGCAAAATGAGTAAATTTCAACAGAAAGAATAGACTGCATTTTTCATGGTTTATTTCTTTAAAGTGCACTAGCGATCAGAAATAATAAATTAATTGACAGAGTAGATATAGTCCTTGAACTAGAAAACGGTGCCTCATTTTAAAAAGAATTTGATTAACACTATTGCTGTGGACTTTTTTTGTTAATACCAAATTGGAAAGTGTAACTATCGGAAAATAATTAAAAAAAAAAACGAGGATGTACTTCTTCGTTCTTGCAAGTCGTGTTTATCTCAAATAGTCTAATTGTTATTGAATTAACAATTAACGAATAAGCAAATAAAGATAAAAAAACAAGTGAATATTGACATTACACTACTTATTAAGAATTAATTATTATCATCTATATTACTATAACAAAACAATTTTTCGTTTATGTAAGCGGAAAGTAGTCGTTTTAAACATTCACATGCGGCCACACCTTTGTATGCATACATTAGTCATGTATCTGTTGATTATTAATCTTATCACCACACGCAACAGTTACATATCAAGATGTAACCTACATGTAGCTGTAATGTGTCAGGTATGAGTTTGTCATTATGTATATGACTTATACATAGAACAGAGCCCTATCGTTTAACATTCGTCCTCTGTTGTAAAAATCTGATTTGATTTGATTAAACTAGCAGCCGTTCCGTTTCAAAGTTTTCTCGAAAAGCATTTTTTAAATAACATAATGATTTTGAATAACTTACAGGCTGAACAAGGAGGACCAATAAACACATCAACATCCTCTTCCTCTCTTAAAATGACCGTGTTCCCAACAGCTTCTAGTGGACTGCATTTGTCGTCACGCCATATCACCCTGCAATATTTGCACAAAAGAAATCTCAAACGGATCGAAGAAAAAGGCCATAGATATTTATAATGTATGGTTTTCGTACCACTGAATTGTGTGAATTAATGCTTTCAGGCCATTACATTTAACACATAAAAAATAAATGAATAAAATTTTTTAAAAATATTTACACTAAAGATATTTCCCAGGTGTAGTTTTGCCTTTCTGTTGAAACTTGTTTTTTTTACAAGTAAGTGCAAAATAAAACCGAATGCATCGTCAAAGATCATCATAGATATGGTTAATGAATTGACTGGTATAATCAGCCAATAAAGCTTAAACGGTTCAATCTATATTTGACCTCATCTCCACATATATTTGGTTTTGTTTTTGTTTTGCCAGTGTAAAGCATCAAACGGTTCGGCAATATATGTGATTTCACATAACTTTGATATTCGACAGTACATTACCCTGAATAAATTCTTTGTTTTCGTACATGGTGGCAGGCAAGTCTACCAACGATGCAAGTATAATAAACTGGCTCTAACGCAAATATCAAAAGTATCAGCACATTGAAAACGCTTTACCCATTAGGTTTCTGTAAAGTTACACAAAGTCTATTAAAAATTCAATCTTATTCACCAATCATATTGAACTAACTAATCATCTGCCGATGCACGATATTTGATGTCTGGTATTACATAATAGGACATCCAGGGTCCCTCTATTTCTATAACATTAAAGTTTCTTTAAACTTTATCAAAATCTCATCGAAATGATGGAACATTTTGCTAAACCTTTAGAATGTTGTTCAACGTATTGCTCAATATAACTTCTTATATATATGACAATCTTGCATTCTTTTCCATTACTTTCATTTTGCAAAACCTGAAAGAATCAAATAGAAATTCACAAATCGCTGACTTTGAGCAGGTTTCGGTACAAGTATCTTTAAATTCGAATACCAAACAGTTCGATAACACTTGTTAAGATCTAAGCGTTTATTTTTTTATGAATGGTTAGGTAGAGATCTAAACTTACTATTGATGTTAGTGTTGTCATTACATAATAACCCCGCTGCGTACGATGTCAAACACCAATGCGAACAAATCAATATGGTGTCCAATATATGACACTACATCTGCCAATTTACGGCCTTAGGTGATATTGATTGTGTATGATCCCTGTTATACACGTAATTTGATAGTGTTTGTTTATCCCTTTGTGTCTGTAGACGCTGCTTATGTCACGGACCCATTCTTTCTTAGCTTTGTCACACATACTTTACTTGGTTTATAATTACAACGTAAACAAGTGCGTAAATATGTGTTAATGTTTAATATTAGTTTTGTAATATGGAAAACTTGTCATTGGTATCAATTAATATTGCATAATTGTTAGTTTATAAATTGTTAGATGATCTCTGATTAAGGGTAGTATCATTGAAGTATACTTCAATATAATTCCGAAAAACATTCACACTGCATGGCTCAGCGATAAATGAGTTATCTTACATGTATTTTCTAGATAAACTACCAGAGACAAGTTGTATACTTCAATATTTATGTATATACACCAATTGTGAGAAATATCTAGATAAAAAGATGCTCGTTATTAAAGCGTTCCTTTGTCCGTGCTTTATGTGGAGAGAATTGCCGTCTTCACTGGGTTAGTCGGTAGAGTGGGGCCTCTAACCCCAAAGTCCGGAGTTTGAATCCCGAGGCAAGCATTTTTCTATTTTCGTTTATTTAACACATATACAAAAATATTTATGTTTGTGCTGTCCGCTGGTGTGGAGCAGTACCTTTCCAATAGAGCATTTTTATTTTAAACATCACCTTCAAGTTTTGTTTCTGTTCACTATTTGAAAATACACTGCCGTCATATTAATTAGTCTTAAGCAAAAGACTGCTTCTTTTGCTGTATTGCCGTGGGTACTGTTGGAGTATAAAGCTAATCAGTTATAGCCAGTCTTTTCTACTTCATTTTATTACTGCATTTTGATTTACACTTAAACGGAATCAGACTGTCTCCGATCGCTATAAAATTAAGTATAATCTTTTGATCTTGTTTCAAAATTTCCCTTGGTGAAAAAAATAATGATTAACTTTAAATACATACAAACATTTATAAGAAGTTACAAGCTGGACACATACCCTCTTTGTTGGCGAGTGTGTGACTCCGTAAAAGATACAACCAATGACTTGCAAAAACACCAGTTTATTATCGTAAGATTCTTCATAACCAAATAAATTTAAAAACAATTTATAAGCACTTACTCCTCTTTCTCTCAAGATCCCGCTGCCTCGGCTTAGTGGAAGCGAGTGTGCTTACTAACACCCTACTCCAAAAAAATGTTCACAGGATCGAGTCCGTTTGTCGACCATCAGGTATATGAGTGAGCCACAAGCTGTGGCTCCTGCAATCCTGTTGTGTTTTTACGATGTTCCTTTCCGGTTTTCCACCGTTATTAGGCATGGAACAGTGTGAAGTTGACAATCCGTCGTCATATAAGTGAAATACCCTTGAATACGAAGTTAAATCCTAACAAACAAATAAACAAACCTTTCCTTCAATCTTTCCTAGTATTTACATCAAACTATTGATGTGTACATATGCGGATCGGAATCTGTCAAAACACATTAATACAACTATATTATGCATAATATGGCATGATTTTTCGTTGAAATTGTGGTTTTAAAGGCAGCTTCCCGTGTATGGATTTCACTGTCCGTCAATAACAACAATTATTTTGTTATTCACATACAAATGCCCTGACTTGGGCACCACAGAGGCCACATACCAATGGTGCAATAGATCTGTTAAGTACACTTTTTAAACTCCTCCGAAAACTAATCTAAACAAATCCAGCATGATCATTCGCCGAAAAACGGCTTCTCTATTAAAAGCTTGTTGGCGAAAAGATTGGTGCTATCTTAATGGCGTATAGGTTGAGCTTTTGCCACTGTTACGAAAATGTATCATATCTCTTTTATACAAACTTATACAAGGTTATGTACACACTTAAAGTCAAATGTAACTAATATTTTAGAAACCCTGCAGGTTGCTTTTTTAAATCATTTTTGTTCAAATGCAGAAATCTACAATTAAGTCTAAAATCCCTCCAGCAGATATGAAAACGCATATCCTTTGACGGATGCGGCTTACTCTACGCAATAAGTACTGTAGCATAAATTATACATAAAGTTCAACAAGAAAAGACTTCCCATTGTTTCATTAATATGCGATTTCAAATTTTGTTCAATTGACATTTTCAAACTGAATGAAACAAATATTTTCTTATATTTCACGAGGAACAGTTAAAAAAGCGATTTCATGGCGTTAAGTTGTATTGAGCTTCTTGTTGTCTTGGTTCTCATCTAGAGTTAAGGGCGGCACGAAGCCGTTCTTAATGTGATGCATTTACACTGCGTCTTATGAATATCATATCTTGTCAATGTTAAGAGCTATATTTATACTGACGCTAGACGAAGGTATACAGCATCAAGTTTTACATAGCGTATAATAATTACAAATATAACTATCCTAGATGTATGTAAAAAAATCTCTAGATTTTGTAATTCATAAAGCTCAAATATTAAATAGATTTACAGTATGGAGTGGAAAAAGGCAATTCGCCTCAATTTACTTACCTGACCGTGTGGTTTGTAATAAGGCCGTCATTGTAGGCACGGTCGATAGCTATAGTAACTGCGGCAGCATTATTCTCCCATCCTAAACGAATGTGTTTCCTAGGACTTAGCATCCCTAAACGAAACTCTCTCTCGAAACTCGGCCTGAACTTGACCAGAATTAAAATATACAAGTAAAAGGATTCGCAGAAAAACATTGTGGTTGACAAAAATAATGGTCTTTGGTGTTGTCCGTGAATGAAAAATACATTGGCATTACTGTCTCAGCCTTGAACAGTTTCGAATGTTATCTCTGTTTGAGACCTTTATCGTTTAACCACTGCATAAATTACTCTTAAAATCAATATATCTCCGTCGGGGTCTCAAATAATCAATTGGCACATCATGTCACGACAGCTGATGTAATCTTGTAAATGGAGGTGGCAATGCTCTGATCCCACTTTAGTCAGTGAAATTAAATGATTGAAGTAATTGGTAAACACCCTCTGTCAAGGTGTGTTGACTATGGCAGTTTCTCTGAAAAGGAATCCTGATATGTCCATTGGTGTGGTAACCCTTAAAATACACTGTGAATATACGCTGATGATATATGAATATAAATTTGGACTGAACAATGTGCTGTTCTGGTCATCTTTAAATGGAACAAAACCATATCTTCGACAGCCTTTTACATTATTTTTTTGTTCTGTGATAACTTTTCGTACTTGGAAATGTAACAAGGAACACTTCCCAATAATTATGTATAATGCGACTAATGCAATATTAGCACTTGTCTCCCTTCGATGTAACACTCAGAGGACCCAGTTCCCTTGTCGACCTCATGTATTTATGAGGCTTTCACAGGAAGTGGTTCCGGCAATCGCAGAGAGACTATCCTTCATCGTAAAAGAGAAATACCTAAAGTATGACGTTAAACATCAAATAAACAGACAAACACATATCTGACACGTCAGGACTTTCAGACAAGTTTATGTTAAGCCAACATGTGTTTATGAGTTATAAGCATTGTATTTGTTGCGTGATGCGTGATAGCTGGGGAAACTAATTCACCTCTATATAATTATTTTACATCACCTGGATAATTGGTTAAGAAAAGTGCTAAAGCTATTGTATTTAGAGTGTCCATGACAAAAAGCATTCATGTTTGTGGAAGTCTGCTTGTTTGATTGGGTTTAAAAGTCGTTCTCAAGGTGTCTCTGAAGGCTTCATATACGATGTACAGTTTTGTATTAGTCTTTATTCAACAGCCTATCCACCTGGGGAACCTGGAAATATAATCGATAGGCAGCAGTTTTGTTAACTGCTGGCCAACATACTTAGTTATACTTTCTTATAGGGTTGGGGCCAAATTTCTAACTAACATTTCTAAGTCTATAACAAGGACTACTGTAATTTATAAATCTCTGTCATCAATATGTATTGATACACACACTCTGTGCTATCATTTGTAATGAAGCTTTGTTTATCAAAATATGTTATTTAACACATAAAAGTCTCAATTATGTATATGCAAACTATTTAAATCCATTCGAGATGTTACAAATAGTGGGAAGTTTGTTTAGAAGAATTTCACAGCTGCATACACTTAAGATCATATACAACCCTCAACAAGTGATCTATATATAATAACACAAAGACAAGTTTCAAATTAAAATTATTATTATTAATTTAGCATAAAAGGAAGGTTAAATATTGCTGCCTTACAAATTAACCTTGCATTAATTTAAAATAAATGAACGCATTTATAACCTATATCCTGGTGGTGTTGAGTTCAAATTAAAATTGCAGAATTAAATTTGAACTTTCCTCATATCTTGATGTCTGTCGATTTCAGTCTGTCCTCAGTTTTGAACCCTTGAAAGAAAACTCCTAATTATCTCCATAGCTCTTATCTTTTTTGTCAGTCTCTCTAGTTCTATCTTCCCACTTTTTTCCGTTTTAATCTTTCTGAAAACGTCTGTTAAACGGATTAATTTCCATTGGTCAAGCCAACTATGGACTAAAGTAAGACATCATTGGCTATGATATTTGATTGACAACTATACAGCTGCGAAGTGACCACGTGACTTAATGTATTATAACTTTTGCATACATACAAAAACTTTCAGAAAATAAAAACTATGCCGAATTTCAGGCCATAACACAACTAATAAATAAATGTCTGCTGTTATCGCCAACCAAAACAGTCTATATCTAATAATTAATTGACAAAAAATGTTGTGAAATGACAGTAGGGATATACATTGAATAAAAGTCTATGTTTATAGAAATATAAATTAAAAGTTCACTTTTTATTAGCTTAAAACTAAATGGCAAAATAAGCTCTAATTCTATTAATTGTACATACAGAGGGCCATATTTTCATAATCGTTTATTCAAGCATATTTTGTTTTTTTAATTCCCCTTCTATTTAACATTGATAAGTGTGTTGACCATCAAGAGACCTTAGCTGCCTGTAGCTTTAAGTGTGACTTTAATTCTTAACCAAACACAAAGAAACTATATTAAATCCCATAGTATTGATAACGGCCATTTCTAGTTGGACGCAAGCGTTAACAGTAAGTAGCAAACTTCTACAATGTATCAACATTAAAATCACTTTCATTTAGAAGAATATCTCATGCAGAAGAACTAAGAGTCGCATTTTTTACTCCTGACTAGCGGTAGAGTCCTTAACTGTTATATCAACCAGCGTTTTCGCACAATTCTGTTTTAAACAGAGAATATATCGATTACGGGTTAAAAAAATCTGCTTTACGGGTTTCATCTGAAACAGAAAAGATTAATTTAGCTTGAAAAGTTCGTTAACCTGCATAATCAGCTTTCATATTTCACTACTCGTCGACACCCACCGTAGCCATATTGACTGCAAACACCGTTGTCAGCCGAATTTTAACCAATTACCACCCAGCTCTTTCGCGAATGTGAATAATGTTATCCCAATCTAACAGATAGACCTACATTATATACCGGATGCACAATTATGAACTACTATTAGTTTCCGGTATCAAAGCTCACGTAAGATAAGAACAATTGACGTGAGACAAAAAAATAAAAATAAATAAATCAACAAATAAAAATAGAAATAAATAAATATACAAAAAAGGGGGACAAATATTATATAGGGAATATAGGGACGACTTATGACGGACTTGGTCCACCATATATATCTGGTGATATGCAAAATGTTCATGTGGATCAGGCCTGAGTGAAGAAAGCGTCAATCTGCATTCCAGGGGCCAGTTGTTCCAAAGTCGATTACTGCTTACACCAGGGTCCGGTTGCTCGAAGCGCTAATAAATTGAATCCGCTATTAGATGACGCCACGCCATATTGAAGACATATCTCTTAAACGGTGTTAGCGATTTAATTTGGTGTTTTAACATTACAAGGCGTCATCTAATAGACGATTATAATTTAAATTAAATATCGTTTCGAGCATGATTGCGTCATGGTGAAACAGACCGCGGACAGCATAGGCTTGTCTACTTTAAAACAAGATATAAAGCAAGGATATTTCAAAAGCAAACTTTTTAATATGTACTTCAAGACACTTCCTATTGGATAGAGAGATGCATTTGTTGTATTTTCCCCTATTTTAAATTTAATTTCGTTCCGAGAAACGGACCCGTGTGTGACGGTCGCTATAGGTGCATTCCAACCGTAATTTGTAGTAACAATTACATGGGATTCCCCTTTTGATTGTTAGTTTCTTATTTTTTTCTCAAATTATTGTTATCCCCTTGCATAGTAACTACAAATCATACCGTGAGAATGCACATTTTGGTATACCCGCTTTAGTCTTTTTCTTAAATTGTTTCTTTTGTGAATGTGTTGGATAAAATTCTAGCCCACTTGAAACCTTGCATGTGGGAAACCTGCAACTCATGCGGGTATCATGTTGATTTCCTCAGGGTTTCTCCAAGTTTATAACACCATTAATATTGAAACCATTGACAAAAAGCTGAATAACTTTTTAGTAAAGTGTATATGGCCCATATACACTAATACCTTTGTTATGAACGGCATCAGAAATCTCGCTGTATCGCTCATTTGAAACAACGCCTATAATTTTACACTGGAATAGTTTCTCACATTGAGTAACGTTCATACAAGCACATGCATATGAGTTCAATAATTGTATTCACAAATTACAAATTGCTCCAGAAGTTAAAATTGAGCAAACTCCAGGTGCTGGTAATGGCTTTATAAAGCCGTCCTTCCCTAACAACCAATATGTAGTTTGGAGACCTTTTCCCTGAAAAAAACAAAACAAAACGGGAAATACATAATATGAAGCTGTTTTGCGTTTTTACTGACGCCATCGCGACGACACCACGATGGCCGACTCTAAAGTACTACAATTGTGATTGTGATCATCTTCTATTGAGCGAAACAAATCGAAACAAGTTGCATAACATTATTAATTTCCAAAGTTTTTTTCGATGTACCGGTACCGCTGAGATATCTTAAGTGATTCCGGTTTTTACCAGATTTCTCATGGATCAAAGGAATGCTTTCTCTCGATGAACTCAGATATAGGTAAATACAGTCTATACAAAATATTGCAGATGTTTACAGTTTATCGCAGACAGTCGAATCATCATCCGTTACAATACTTTTTCCGCCTTAATAGTATAATATAACCAGCATTCTAATGTAAAATTTACACAGTTCCTGGTTGACTTTGATATTGCTAGCCCAATGAGTCATGTGTACTAGTGATGTTACGTCATATGAGTGAAACACCCCAAAATAAGGAATAAACTCCACTTATATAGTAGCACTGTCTCAAGACGTGCTTAACCAAAACAGTAGAGTCATATGCTGTTACAGCATTTGTATGGAAATACATTTTCCCACACTATATGATTTGATATACATTCGCAAACAGTAAGATGGCTAAGAATACACCCATATATTTCTAGGGGTTTTTCCGTTAAGTTGCCTCTTTCACGTAGCTGTGTACCCAGAAATAATACTTTATTCTGTTTTATTTATAGAAATGAAATATAGCGGGATAGATAATGCGGGAAAATGGATAATCGTCAGGTTCACAAAAGGGGTTTATCAAGTTGATCGCATTGTGTTGAGTAAGACTTAATATGTGACTCTAATTATTGTCCCAATTACGTGGAATTGGTATACAACGATAACATTCGCAATTTTCGGCTTTTCCACCTTACCTTCATGCTGACAGTGCCTCGTTTTAGTAGAACGTATCCATCCATTGTTTTCAGGCTTTCGAAAGTCGCTTCACTGACATGTATCTTTAAAGCTGGAATGAAAGATTCTTATGTGTTAATTGAGAGGACACCCCTTTCGGATGATTTCGTGCTATTATGTTATTGTCAGTTATGGTGAGGCATTAAGAGGAGAGTAATTGAAAACACTAATAAGCACTTCCCGGATGGATAAAAAACCTTGACGGAAAGTCATAATTAAAGCCGAGATATTTTCTTCAAAAGGATGTCTACATTTACGTGCAAATATACCAGTCAATAAACAAGAAAACAAATATATTTTGTAGGTCCTCGCTGGCCAGAAAGGCTTATGCACAGCAAAAACTCTGAAGTTTCTTGGAGATACGACACCAGTTGATGATAACGCGGGTTTTGTATTATCAGTTCATTATCAACTGACCTTCTCCATTAGACTCCATTCTCGAAGCTGTGTTCACTGTGTCGCCAAACAGACAGTAACGTGGCATCGTCTGGCCAACAACACCTTTGTAAAAGTAAAACACAAAAATACATTTAGAGGACAATGTTAAGCCAATGAGAAAGAATATCCTGGCCCAAGGGCGCGATGGTCGGTTTGACGCCTGTTATAATCCAAAGATCACAATTTTTTAAATGATAAATAACATTTACTGGAAGACTAGACGAATATGCCAAAAAAACAACAATGAAAACCCTTTTCGTGTTAAACAGTTATGATATTTTCCTTGGCTGCCTAAATGAATTGTGTTTTTCTTTCATCTATACAAAATCTGAGGAAAAAGAGATTTTTGACTTAATTATTGTAACACTAAAACGGCATAACGAAAAAACTAATAGATAACATTAAATTAGTGCACTAAACTTTAAGTTAATCTTGTTCACTCTCTTGAAAATTGTAGGACCCGACCTGTCTTCCGTAGTTTTGTTATATTGCACCAAAATGCTTTGTGTCCATTATATGTATTTAAACAACATAAAAGTCGGGTGGCTGAGTGGTCTAGGTAGCCTGCATTTACTGCTGGCGATCCGGGTCGTGGGTTCGATTCCCGGACAGGTTTCAATCTACACAATTTTCTGAATTGGTATCTGTTCTTATTAAGAAAATGTTATCCCAATATAATGAAAATACTGTTAATCTTCACTTTCTTAAAGACAAAAAATATTTATGACTCGCTCATTTTGAAAACCTAATGTGACAGGTCACTTAGAATTTCTAGTGAATTTATGCATTTTTTATTCTACTGTCAAACTGTACGCTTAATTAGGTCATCGATTGTTTATAGGTCATGATAATCGGGTCACGAACATGACT
>JARFOD010114761.1:0-15092 GCA_031763545.1 Mopalia muscosa
GTTCCGTATGGCCTATCGGGGTCACATTGCATATTTAAAGTACTGGCAACTGAGACCAATATATAACAAAAAATAATTTTATTCCACCAACTCAATAACCAAATGTAAATTATGATATCTCACAAACTGACTCAGAACAGCAGAAGCATACGTACATGTATTAGTAGGATTGAAACCCACGTCAATGTCTCTATTATAATAAGTATGGAAAGTTTGTGCAGGAGACCAATTAGCGGTCTTCAGTATTTCTCCTACAGATACTCCCTTCCTAGCTGCCGAAGAGGTTGAAGCACCATGAAATGAGTGTGCTTTAAACTGTAAAGTTGACATTCCCGCTAAATCAAGAACATCACACAACCGTCTTGAAATGGTGGGTGTAGCCACAGCCTTAAAGGTTTTGTGAGAAACTAAAAGTTGATCTGATTTCCTACCATTTGTTCTATTAATGTACTCGGCTAGAGTTTGAACAACACACAGAGCTGGATTTGTATAAGCATTTATACAAGTAGTTTTGGTAGCCAACCTGGCTTTGAAGTCTTTAACAATCTTGAAACTTTGAAAACCACTCTATTTGGAGAAATGTCCATAAATTTAAAGCTTGCACAGTTTGCACACGTTGTGCAGTAGTTAACGCTAAGAAAGCAACTAGCTTCCCAGTCAAAAGCCTTAGACTGACATCTTTTAATGGAAACAAAGTTTTCAAATACCTTAACAGCTTGATAACCTCCCACACAAAAGAATATTTTGGAAAAGGACGATGCACTTCAAATACTCCTTTTAAAAGTTTCTTGATAATTTCTTCAGGTAAATGACCGTTGAGTAATCTTAAAGTCTGAACCATTGCAGAACGACGTGTATTTACAACACTATAAGAACGGTTTGGTCCAATTAAAGCTAAATAGTTCAATACATCTTCCTGAGAGGGACGCATTGGGTTTTTGCCCCTTTGATGACACCAAACACACCACTGCTGCCATGCATATTGGTACTGTTTGTTGTATAGACGGCCTCAAGGACCGTACGATGAAATCAACGGCGAGTGGCGAAATGCCTTGGGAGCGTAATCTTCTCCAGATATGAGACATGCGACTAAAGGTAACTTCTTTCTCAAGGGGTGTATTCTGTCTGCGCCCGGAAGGGTTAATAGGTTTTTCCGCCGTGGCAGTGATATTGAAGCCTCCACTAACATTTCGAGAAGCTTTGGAAACGAGGTTTGAGTATCCCAAAGTGGTACAACGATCACTGCCCTGTGGAAAACATAGATTCTTAGTTTTGACAGCCCCCTCGAGATTAGCCTGAAAGGAGGAAAACAGTATGGAGTAGAGGTGGCCCAGCCGTAGCAAAAGGCATTGACCATTTTAGATCCAGGATCTGGTCCCCATGAAGCATAATAGCAATCTGAGTGTTAAGTCTGGATGCAAATAGATCAATATCCGGCACAAAAGTTTGATGGCAGATCCTATGATAAATAACGGGGTCTAGCATCCACTCTGTGCTTTCCGAAAAATCTGGACAAAATGTCAGCTTTAACATTTTCAATACTACTGGTATATTTGGCAGAAAGAAGACAATTTCTTTGCTCAATCCACTTAAAAATGTTTTTAACTAAACAAAATAAATCTGACTTAGAACCTCCTTATCAGAAGAAATATGAATATGACTAGAGTGTATATCGGTACACACTGCTTGCAAGCCTAAAAATATATCTTTAAGCTCTAAGACATTAATATGTAAGTTGTTGTCCAGATTTGACCACCGGCCATTAGCTATGAAGCCATGACTGCAAACACCCCAACCAAGCTTAGATGCGTCAGTTTCTAAACATACATCAGGAGGTGGTAGCTTAATATATTTACCATTCATTGAAACAAGATTAGTTATCCACCAGTTAATTTCAAGTTTGCTGTCATGTGACAAATACATTGTTGCATCATCACCATCTGCCATATACAGAGCAGAATTCTTATCACGATCTAAGTAGTGATAACGAAGAGAGCTAAGACGTATAGCGCGCCTTGTTGAGTTATATACCCCGATTAAACTAGCTACTTCCATAATCGTGACACTTCTCTTTGTCAAGACGGACTTGGAAAGCAACAAAATGTTAGTTATTTTACCTTTCGTTAGAAACATTTTGTATTGTCTAGAGTCAATAATAAATCCTAAGTGCACAATTCTCTGTGAGGGCAACAAAGCAGATTTCTCAAAATTTACTGTAAAACCTAATGACTATTATAGCATTGATAAACAATTTTGTTTTATCTTCGACCTCAGAAAACTTTCTGGCCATAAGTATCGCGTCGTCAATAAAGTAAGAACAGAGCATTCCCGTCCCACGTAAATGCGAGAACGAAGGCTTCATCATTTTGGCAAACAATCGAGGGGCTGATGATAACACAAAAGGCAAACATGTATATTGATATAAATGATTTTTCCAAAAAAATCTAAAAAATTTCCGATGAGAAATGTCAATCGGGATACTGTGATAAGCGTCTTTTAAGTCTACTGATGAAAAATAACAATCTTTCTCGACTAGATCTAGGACAACCTCAATGGTCTCTTGTTTAAAATGGTTATACCCAACAAAAACATTAAGACCCTTTAAATTTAAAATAATTCTTATATAGCCATTTTTCATTGTCCTATTAAAAATAGTGGAGAGAAATTGCCCTTTTTTCTGGCTGGCAAAATTCAATGCATCATTTTGATAAAAACAATAACATTTCTTTATCAACGATATGCTTTTCCTCCACTGTATTGGTAACATAGGCTTACATTTCACTGGGCAAACCTTAAATTCGATCTTGTGACCTATCACATTAGATAGTATCCATTTATCTTTTGTATAACATTGCCATGTATCGTAACAATTAGTAATATTTCCAGCAATGAAACTCACCTTGACTACTTCTTTTGGGACCGGGTCTGTGACCTGTAGCCTCTTTGAGACGGGTAATACATACTGGACTGTCTGTGCTGAAACCCCTGGTTGGAGTATAAGCATTCCGGTGGCTTTTATATTGACCTCTTATCCTTTGAGACGGCCTTTGGAAACCTCTGTTATTGTTTTGACGGAAAGGCTGTTTTTTGGTCTTCCGTCCGATTTTAAACATGTGGTCAATCTCAGTGACCTTTTTTCAATATTTTGGCCAAATAATCCACCAACACTGGGGGTATCAGGGGTACACAAAGAGGAATACCTAGCACTCAGGCAAGGTTTGAAAGAAGCCCTATACGGCATATAGCACAATGTATAGGGCTAATTCCTCCGTCTTAACCCTACGTCCCGCCTATCTAAACCCATGGTGAAAGCTGGAAATCGATAGGCCGCTATGGCCTCAAAAAAAGTATTTATGATTTTTCTCTGATTTTTTCTAGTTACAGTGAAACCATTGATTAGTATTTTACCTACTTGCAATATTTCTTCTTTGACGGTTTTCAATCTTATTATTGCAAAGGGAGATAACTTATACTTGTCAACTCGGGCGAGAAACTCCACTAAAACTATATTTAAACGTCAGAAAAGAAAGAAAGAGTTCGATTATTGTAATTTTTCTATCCAAACAAAATCAGAGAAAAATCGGATATATGTTTTGAGAGGCCGGTCGCAGAGGCGGATCAATTTCCAACCTTTACCATGGCTTGAGATAGGCGGGACGTAGGGCTAAGCCGGAAGAATTAGCCCTATTCATTGTGATATACGGCATACTCATACATTAAAGAATACATTGGACATCGAGGCTATTGCATCAGATGCCAGTTTGCGACATCGAGCAGCTGATAAATCTGTTTTCTGTAGTTGTTCCCTAATAGACACAATGGGACCATACTTTGGCCTAAGGAAGCTTGAATTTTTTTGTAAATATATGTCCCTCGATTTTACCTGGGACCATTTGTGACCAAATCTCAACATTAACCCTAGGGGCTATTAGGCTCTCACAATTTTAAGGAATGTCATACATTTTTGCAATGTCAATAACTTCCGTTTTTTGTGAAGTAGCCTTAGAGAGAAAGTTTGCTAATTTAGCATCAATGTCGGCACCCTTGGCCTCGCTGGTAACGAAAATGTCCGGCAAAACGAAAGCCTGGTCATCTTCACTTTCGGAAGCGAGCGTATTTAGCTCTAGTCGGTCCACTGGAGACCCATGAAAATACGCCTGTGTCGAAACAAAATCTTGTAGACATTCCGTATTAAAGACATCTTGTTCACAAACACTTTCCGCGCGTGGCGGTGACTGTGGGAAAAGTCCAAGCTGCTCTTTGAGCGCTACAACGTCTGCTCCATTAAATCTGGAAGTATTTTGTATATCAGATAAGCCTGTTGCTTACTTTGGATTGACAATTCTCCCTTTAAAAGGTTCGCTTGTATCAATAGTCAAATCCGTATCGACGGTCATAATTTGCACACCATCAATATCAAACCCTTCCAATCTGCCTCCAGAGTCGGAGACTCTGGTGACAGTAACACATCAGGAGGTACATTCCTCACTGGGTAAATGTGGCGGGCATACGTAGGCCATACTATAAAAATGTCAGGATTTCTTCTTCTTTTTTTTTATTTATCATTACACGTGCATACTACCTTCTGGTGTGATGAAAAAAGACGAGTCAATCTGGAAGGCTGGGCTTATATAGGGACAATTTGACCTATTCTAAAGATCCCGTGTGAATAATGCAATGCGACCCGGATAGGCCGAGGCCATACAGAAAAGAACTATTAATTTACTGGACTTAAATGGACCTTTGCGGGAGCTGTGGATCCATTTTCTATGTACAATACTTAAATACCATTTGTATCCACGTAAGCCCGATGTACGCCACTTTTTATCCGCCCCAGAATCGCTTAGCACCGCCATGCTGTCCGAATTCGTAAATGTACGAATTGGGCGATTTCGAGCAGATATAGACCGACCGGAGCGGATAAAAAGTGGCGTACCATATTTGTTTTGTTGCTGTTGTCAGGCCCTGGGTTAGGCTCAATGTTGCCATGTTGGCTCAGGAAATAAATTCGTCCAAGACGAAGCGATGGCACTGGATTGCTGTAGTACGATATCCTCTTTCGATATACGATAGTCTAAATGTTTATACTTTCTTACAACCCACCTTAGTCGATCACTATCAAACAAAATCAATAAAATAAAAAAATAAAAAAACAGAACACGAAAAACAAGAGTGACCCCTTTGAGTTGCCATCTTGGTATGGCATCGTAAGTAAGTATTTTATTTGGAAGCAGAATTAGAAATGAAGAAGGCAAAAGATGGATCCAATGTGAATTGTTTGTTTTCTGAGGGACAAATCCTGCGAGACCGGAAATGATCATAATGGTTTTTATACCACCATAACAATACAATAACTAAACAAACTCTGTGTCCGACGACAACACAACCTGGTGCTTTTTTAAATTTATATATATATTTGCGGATTTGACGTCATAGGCATTGGTGAATCAGTTGGATAAGGAATCAAGTGTCTCGCTTTAGAGATAACTATTATGCAGCTTCTGCCAATAATTCATACGCTTACCCACCGATCTGTATACCTGAAATTCTGCGAGCTGACCCGAGGTAGAACAGACACTCTTTGCTGATTCGCAGCTTTATTTGCATGATCTTGATATGTCAGTTCTGTCCAACAATTCCTCAACATCATACGAATTCTCCGTTTTGAAATGAGACTAGCCAACCCCACGTTGAACACCTTAGCGCACAAGCAGGCCTTACAAGGTTAACAAGACTGAAAGGTACACCTCCAGCAACAAAAAGACCTACCACATCGAACATTTTCCAGTCAAAAGACTACTTAACTTCGCCTCAATTGAAGATCTACAAGTTTGGCCTGTTAGTTGTGGCTTTTTTCGACCTATTACTTGGAGCAATACAGTTAACACTTCATTGAAATTGAGCAATGTTCGTATACTTCGAAGATGCGATCCTAGTGTGACATGTCGACCATGCTCTTTATCTTGATTTAGTACTAAGGTTATAGTTCCAATAAAAGTCACTTACACTCGTGTTACCAGCCTTTAATAGTCACCCTTTACGTCCTAATAGTTACCTTGACTGCTGCATGTGGTTCGTTGTCGCTAGATGTACCGTTGTTTGCATACAATCGTTTTTTCTGACACCCGCTCGTTTTTGTAAGAAGCTGTCAGACCCTAGTCATTACTGTACACAGAGCCTACGAAGATGCGACGAAACCTGGCTTCTTTCTGCGGGTTTATTATAATGCTATTAGAATATTAGGCGACTAGAAATTGGATACTTAACTACAGAATGTGACAGTATTCAAAAAACCTTAGAGTTAGAGGGAGCTTCATGTTGCCCTGGTGCTTTCAGAGCTAAAGGGGAACAGGAAGCTGATCTGTTTGTGGTGTCTGAAAATGTATTGCGTCCTCTTGTTGTCCTGTCTTTGTTTGTTGCCAGTGGTGTCGAGGGTTATTCCTTCACCCATTGACCTGGCACGTCGTCATCTAAGTTAAATACCATTGAATACGACGTTAAACCCCCAATCAAACAAACAATAAATACCTTAGATGATATTTATCCCCAACTACCTCCATATACATCCGACTTAGCCCCGTAACCATAAGCGAGGGCTCATTCTAAAATATATTTGTTTGTTTGTTTGGAGTTGAACGTCACTTATATGACGATGGATGGTCCGCAGTGCACTGTTCAATGCGTAATTACGGTGAAAAACAGGTGGAAAACATCGCAAAAACACTCCCGCGATTGCCGGAGCCACAACGTTTGCTCGCTAATATACCTGAGGGTCGATAGACGGACTCGGTCCTGTGAACAGTGCATCGAAATAGGATTAGAAAGGGCACTCGCTATCACTAAACCACGGCCGCGTGTCATTCTAAAGTAGAGGCATGGGAGGTAGAAGCTATGTGTAGTTATTCGACTGGCGTCAATGTAAGACTGTTTATTTCCCACAAATAGTTTTCGTGTATTATATTTTTTTTGTTAAAAGTGAATTCATCTGACGTTAATGGTGAGACGATTCTCTCCCAATCCCATGTTTCGTGAAAACAGCACTATACATGGGCAACAAAAAAGCATCCATGTTAAGCCAGTGATTTACAAGGCCCATCCATTTCCGGTTGCACTCTATGGGTGCTAACATAAATCGACGAGATTTAAAGGATAGCTATTTCTGGTCAGCCATTGACGTAAGAAAAAAGACACAGAAAGCCAAGTATAAAAAATAATAATGTATGAATTAACATATGGATAAAAAATGAAAACGACCATTTCCAAAAATACTATAAAAATCAAGGAAACATGTAATGAATATAATGGAGCTGCAACACGCTTCCAGGGGTCTACAGTAGAAATAGCCTATAACAATCCCAAGGTTCTTTCTTGTTAATTTGGTACCCAATTTATCATGCAGTAGGAAACGTTTGGCATACGATGTATGTCCTGATTTGCTCATTGTGATTGAATAATAACTCACGCTATAAATTATGAGTTAATTATTTATGAACATTTTTTCATAAAATTCTTTACAACATTGACATCATATCATAATTAAGATACTTTGGGGTGGATTGTCTTATAATACAGGAGCATTTATAACATAACGACGACAGAGTGAAGTCCCTTTGGTAAATGACGTTGCCACTTTATAGCAAGGAAGCAATCGGCCAAACCCAGCGTGATTCTCTTTAATATCATCACCATACGCCAGGGGCCTGTCGAATGTAATTACCATGACCTTCAGCGATGAAAACATTGCTTCGTCTTGGTAATTATGTACAACGTAAGACAGTCTCCTGGTTGTGATAGATGTATTAATATGAACCAAAACGGGAAAAGGGAAAGACTTTTCACAGTCATACTCACAATCAAACACTTTACATAATACATCAAAATTCATTTAGCTTAAGAAAAAGCTAATTGAGTTCAGAAGTTCATTATGTTCTGCACCCAAAATAGATGGCAGCTGTGAATTCTCTCCAAAACTTGGACTATGTTAGACGAAAGCAAGTCATAATGGCGACGATTGTTCGACATCCGATATGACTTGCGCAGTATGTTCGAGCAATTCCGAGTGGCAAGGTTGGGAAGTGTGCATATACTTTAACATTGCAGGCTGTCCGTGTTTTCCGACGAATACAGTTAAAAAGTATAACTAATGCAAGCAATAATTTTCCACACTATTTGAAAACGAAATCCATAATTGTTCATTTTTGTTTCTGTGTTAATTAGAAATACTTTCGATATAGTCTATTTTAAAAAGCGTGGATCAGCCTTTCTTGCTGTAAAACGACAATGTTATTTCACTGTCACTTTGTTGTCTTAACTAAAAAATACACGTATTCATATTAGTCAGTTGACCATCTAAGTGCCGCTCTTATTTCTGAATGCACTGATAAATACTGTTTGTTTGATTGGGGTTCAACGCCATACTTAAGATTATTTCACTCACATAACGGCGTGTCAGGTCAACGGGTGCAGGAAACCACATTGTACGCCAGTGACAGGGCGTAACGAAGACATCATCAATGGATCAGCTTCCTGCTGCTAATTATCTACGAGGGCACCAGAAGGCTCCTTCCCAACCCGCTGCCATTGACATGGAAAATCATCTACACAAGCAGACAGCACGATTAACATTTATACAAACTTTCGAAAATCCGTCTCTTGATAATAGATTTAATTCTCTTATACAAATATAAAAACAATCTTCAAACAAAACTTTTGTTTGATTTGTTTGTTTGTTTGTTTGTTTGATGTTAAACACCAATCAAACAAACAAACAAACAAATCAAACAAAAGTATGCGGCAGGTGCCGCAGTAAATGCATTGAAAGCCTTTTTTACCACCATTTGCTAGAATTTGATGCTAAATATAATAATACAATAATACAACCTCTGCAAATGACCTTCATTCCACGTGATCCAACGTTATTCCGCCTGAACACATACTTTTCTATGAAGATAAACACCCGATGGAAAAGTCTGACCGTGTTAAATACTTCTAAGTTATACGGACTTTTTTGTGTTTTGCATTTTGCTAAAGGCTATAAACTTATCTGACGGCGGTGAATTACAACAATAGGGGACATCAGCACAAACCTTAACATACAAATTTAGCCGATAATATACAACAGAAAAGAAAATCCACATCAACATTATCGTCACATAAGGATTCAATCCTCACGCGTAATGTTACAAAATGTAAACCCTTTGCTCTTTTTTTTTTTTTTTTTTTAAATATACCCTGGATTCATCTTCAAATGAAAAGAGTGCTAATGATGTGAATCTTACCTAACAACCTTCCCAGTCGATGTATTCACCATACCCTCCCAACATTATATCAGGAATATTGTAATCATAATTGTAATCATTTTACCCATGAAAATAATGTTATATGCCATTCAAGCATGTGGAAATGAAATATTTATGACATTCCGTTTAGAATACCTATATGTTGTGTTCCAATTCTTGCCAACAGACATATCGCCCTACGTTGTGTTAGCGTAAAAAAAGCCGGCGTAGTCATGTTTGTGTCTTGCCATTAATGAGACGTAAATCTGTCTTACAAGTCATACATCAGAGTCGACCATTTACACCCTATTTCCATTCGCTTTGCACATCTTTATCCCAGCCAATCCGATTGGAGCGTTAATACTTTCCACAGTCAGACCAAACAGTGAGAAAGATAGAAAAAAAAAAATCTTTGCTATTTCAAGAGTACTTTTAGTACCTAAAACGCTCACAGCAATGGTAAAAAACTATCATATGAGCGTGAAAGACTTTTTGTTTGGCTGATCAATTTTTCGATAGTCCATTGAAATATTCACCATATTTATGCTGGTAAAAGGGACGCATTTTTGTTTAGGTTTGCGGTAGATGGCTTTACCATGGTTTCCTATCCTTTTTTGCAGCAAGGTGCTATACGGTTGTAACGTACATAACCATTGTCTCTTCCGTCGTGTTATCTATTTGTGACATTGAAACAGTTTCATAGAACTCGCTGTCTTGTCGACGCCTCCAGCGCCTGACGTCCTGAATGAACGTCTCACGGTCATCCGTTTTTGAGAACATGACATCCACCACCGGTCGCACAAGGTAATGACCAATGCCAGCGCCAATGGCTATCCCAACCAGTACCCAAACGTTGAACGTCATGACGCTTAGCATCAGAAAATAACCGAGCAACACCTGGCAGACGTGTAGGAACGTCTGAATGGAATGACGTGTATATGAAATCATGCTGGGACGACACTCAGTGCACCTTAAACAAAAAGAAAAAAACCCCAAAAATACATTGTCAGTCGATCATCTGTGCGTTAAGTTAGATGTTAGGTCAGTTTACGGTTATCGTTTGGTTAGGGATTGTATTTAGCTTAGGGTTAGGTTTAAGTTTAGGTGTAGTGTAAAGGTTCAATGTTAGGACCAGATGTAGTTTTAAACCTTACACCCAGAACGGGAACTTCTAAAGATAAAATCGTTCTTCCTGTTATAGACTTTGACAATAAGACATTGACGATGACGTTTGCAATGTAAGTGAGTTTTACATGTTTTATCACACAGTTTTCAAAATTGATTCTTCGTTTGAAACTGCCTTATTCAGAATAAAACTGTTCTGAGACATTTTATGCTATAGATCTAATTCAAACATATTTGACTGGGTAAAAGTTAAATTTTGGTTTGTGTTCTTACAACCGACAACGAACAAAGTGAATGCAAAATATAGCAACATACATAGGGGCCAAATATTTGTCATTGCATATACTGAAACCCCGAGTATACCGTCTGCTAAATTTGGGTTTATTCACTCCTGTTTAAATGGCAGAAACCTGGCGGTTTTCACACTAACAAAAACAGATCCCTGAGTTTACGGACTCCTGAACTATGTGATTTCGCCTTGACAATAACAGAACCACTAGTATAAGCTTACTGACTCCCGAATAAATAGCAGAAACATGGGTATTTTTGCATGAGTATACCCACTGCTGAATAAGCAGCGGAAATCTGGGTGTTTGTGCTATGACAATAACAGAAACATGAGTATGCCCACTGCTAAAAATAGGAAGCAGAAACTTGATAGTATGCACCATGACAATAACAGAAACAAGAATAGACCCACTCCTGAATCAACAACAGAAATCTGGGTATTTTCTTCTAGACATCAACAGAAATCGGAGTTTACCCACATCCGAATCAACATCAGAAACCTGGGTATTTTCTCCCAGACAAGAAACCGAAGTTACCCACCCCTGAATAAATGCAGTAGAAACCTGGGTATTTTTGCCTTGATAATACCATAACCCGGAGTTTACCGACTTCTGAACAAACAACAGAAACCTGTGTCTTATCGCCTTGACAATAACAGAATCCTGAGTATACCCACTGTTGAATAAACAGTAGAAACACATGTGTATGCAGCATGACAATAACAGAAACCAGAATAGACCCACTCCTGAATCAACATCAGAAACCTAAGTACTTTCTCCCAGACAACAACAGAAACCGGAGTTTACCCAAACCTGAATAAACAGTAGACACCTTGGTATTATGGCCTTGATAGTAACAGAAACCTGAGTATACCCACTGTTGAATAAGCAGCAGAAATCTGGGTGTTGGCGCCATGCCAATAACAGAAACCAGAGTATACCCACTGCTGAATAAGCAGCAGAAACCTGGGTGTATGCACAATGACAATAACAGAAACCAGAATAGACCTACACCTGAATAAATAGCAGAAAGTTTGCGCCATGACAATAACAGAAACCTGACTATGCCCACTGCTGAATAAGCTGCAGAAACATGGCTGTATGCACCATGACAATAACAGAAAACAGAATAAACCCACTCCTGAATCAACAGCAGAAACCCGGGTATTTTCTCCCAGACAACAACAGAAACCGGAGATCACGGACTCCTGAATAAACAGTAGAAACCTGGGTAATTTTGCCCTGACCGTGTATGTGCCAAGAACGCGAAACAATAGACTCTATACCTGCAGGAAAATTGGAAAATGTCTTACTTTGTAATCCGTATGGTCATGGACAGTCTCTGGATGTGTCTCAACTCAAGCAGACCTTCAAACATGGCGGCTACAATGGTGGATAATACCACAGCAGCCACCAAACCTAAAACAGGTTGCATCAGTATTACACAATTTACTTAGTATAGTAGATATATATATTGTTACCATTTTATTTTTTATTTCAATAGTTTTAAAGCAGTTGTCACTTGTTAATTCAGAACTGTAGCTATGGTTGTATTGCATTGATGTTGACTAACAAAAACCGGGATGCATTGCTTCGTTCGGCGTATGGTATGTGCTTGCGAATCGTGAAGAGCTTACTTAATGGGGCGGTAGCTGCCTGTTTCTCTTCGAGTTAAGGTGCAACACGAAGCCAATCTGTGCTCTTTTTTCATTGTTGTTATTGTGCTAGCTGTCTTGTCTTATGTCGAGGGTCAATTCCTGCACCGTTTGGCTGACACACCTTCGACATTCACACAATGCACATATTTTTTGTCCAACAGACGTTATAGTATAAAATTATCAGTGAGCTTTAACTGAAGAATTGAAGGGTTCACGCGAACCTATATAATACACCGTCTGGCTAAAGCAGATATGTTTTATTGAAGTAGAAACAATTATTCTGCCATAATTATTTCACATTTTCTCTGCTGATCTCGCTTTTTGGAATACTGTCCATATTATACGTAATTTTGACTGAGCATCGGAGTGATAAGTGTTTTTCGATTGTCTTCCATGTAGCATTAGTGTTGTCTATTTTCAGAAATCGTATCAAATTATACGAGGGAAATAAATTTAAGTAGGCCACAATGTGTACGGTGAAAGCGGGTGGGCTCACACCTGGACAGATGGCCGGACCATACAGTTCCACTTCAAGGCACCTGTCAAATTTCGTACCCTACGGCATTTGTATATTGGATAGATTTTCTCTACAATAAAAACACAAAATTTTCAAACTTATGTTTACTGTTTAACCGGGTCTGAGAAGATATTACAGAAATAAGATGACTTCTTACCATTTGTTGTACCCGTTGTCCAACCAGCAAACAGAAGGACATTGCTGTTCTCTACTTCAAATACCGCCTGCAACAAACAATGGATATACGTGTGATTTGACTGCTTTTGGTGAACGTAGCCCAGTAAAATTATTTACATTTCCACAGACTCATAAATGGAAACCGGATGTGACCACTCGAGCTTTGGTAGTTTTCCATTTCAAAGCACAGAACATGATAAAACCACGAACTTATACGGAGGATTGATCATTTCTCACATTATTTTTCTTTCCATGTTTGGCAAAGTTTATTTCATATGTTTGTCCTTTTTGAAGATTGAAAACACACAACTACAGAACCACAACCAACGAAAGTGCAAAATAAAAACACAAAACTGCGAGGCGTAACCATGGAACCGCAAAAGTAGAAACATTGAAGGGTGCGAAGGGATCAACCAATCGTACTTTTGCCCATACTTTTGCGATTATGCGTGTACTATTGGAGTTTCGCATTTCATAATCATCAGCAAACCGTCAAAAATAACAACGCGATCGTTTTTAGAGCATAGTAGGGTATCGACTGAATACGTATTGTACATAGTTTGTCACTTATACATTTACACTTAATGATAGCATATAGTTAATATAAATTGAACAGTCGATTACTAATTTTAATCATACTATTCAAGAGGGTTTTACTTCTTAACATTCTTAATTATTATTGATTGTAAATAAAGGGCGACATAATTATGAGCCTTATAACCTTAAGTGGGGCCAGAGTAAAACAAACAAACAAACAAACAAACAAACAAACACAATAAATACATTTTGTCAACTCACAGACTTGGAAATTTGTTGCAAGTTTTAAATTCATAAAGTTGACATACTTATCTTTGTACAACTTTAATATTTGGTTGTGAAGGCTCTTAATTTTAATAATAAAATTGGACTTCGTCATTTTAAGAGTGAAATTCCTTCATTGTGTCCCTTTGAAGTGAATTGAAAATGTTGTAACAATGCCTGTGTATTATTATATAGAAAAAAATCTTCCAGATACATATGTATGTCATATATAAACGCAGGACAGTAAGCTCACTAGAGAAATATGTCACAAATGTTATTATGTTACGAACAATTGTGTTTGTTATAATTTCCCCCCAACGCATGGATCTATTTGTATAGGCGGACTTTTATCTAGTTACATAGCCCTCTGGCTAAGGGTAATTTGTTTGGAGAGTAGCAATGCTGTCTTTATTTATCACTGGAGTTAAATTAACTTTCCAACATGATGGAAATCGTTCACATCTAGGTTGTGCTTGTGTCAATTATTGCTGGAATACACCGCCGTCATATAAGTGAAATATCGTTAAGCACGGCGTAAAATAGCCGTCAATCAATCTATCAATCTCTAGTCACATATCATTAGAGGAGTGTACCGAATGTTAGCCGGTTTTGTGGTCCAGTTTGCCTTTATGTATAACACTGACTTCTCATGTGGTTGATTGGTGCGTGTCGTCACAGCATGCATCGTACAAACACATCGGCTTTGTTCAATTGCACAAAACCAGGCTTATTTCACAATACACAAATATGTAACTTGTTTAAGAAAGAACGACTGAATTGAAAATAACTTGATTGTTAAAAATGAATTAGTCCAAACAACTAAGTTTGCGGTGGAGAATATACTCAGTCAAAAAAGAAACTTCATACTAATAAATTTCTAAATATTTTCTTGAAACTTAACACAAGAGATATTATTATTAGAGGTAAATGCGTTGTCAAAGACATCATGGCACACAGCAACTCCGACGTGCAAAAGTATACTGTTCGTGCGAGCATACACCAAGGATACATTCCATGTCTTCCTAGCCACGTGACCTTATAAGACACGTGCAATTGAGCCCACGTTAGCACAGTAGAGTGACATCTCCGGAAAACAAGTTCTTACATTAAATTATTCATTGATTTGCAACGCCAGACTGTCAAACATTCAAGGTGAACATGCCATTCACATTCTGAATACAGGAACGTCGGTCACTGACATTGCCAGGGTTATGGGATGTAGTCGACGGACTATCCATGATCTTCGGAC
>JARFOD010114772.1:0-15092 GCA_031763545.1 Mopalia muscosa
ATTATCCACTCCATACTGTACACAGCCTTATTACGGTAGAAAACCAGGAGGAAACCTCGTAAAAACCAACCCCGCGAGTGCCGGAGCCACAACATATGACTCGCTCATATACCTGAGGGTCGATAGGCGGACTCGAACCCGTGAAAAGTAAATCGAAGCAGGCTCAGTTTAGGAAGCGCACACGCTACCACTAAGCTATATAAAGTACCTTGGAGGCTGGTTAAGAGTTTTGTCTACTTGCTGAGCAGTTAACATTCCTGTGATGGTTATTTCAGCCAAACATGTAACCAACTAGCCACAGTCTTTAGTACCAGGACCTGTATTCATAAAGCTACTTAAGAATTTGTTCAAGTTAAGCAATATTTAGCCATATTGAAGCCTTCCATTTTCCGTTAAAAAAAGTAAAATGTGAAAAAAATAAGTTCACATTTGATAAATATCACTTCTAATTTTTTCATTTGAGATCATAAAAAGTTCAGCAAATAGTGTTCATGTACCTAAAATGATGTTTGAAAATTCGTTTTGTTTTTATAACTTTAACAAAAACTTAAGTAGCTTTATGAATATGGGCCCAGACATTTTTTCTACAAATTTGAAACACCCAAATATTACATATTGAGTATAAAAAATAAGACAATTTCTGTACAAACCAATGGTTAAAGGCAGTCTCTTTTTAGTTTGTGGGAAATGCTATGTAGTCTGTCAACCAATGGGTGAATAACACCATCCACAAGTGACACTAGCACTATATACATGCTAGCCAATCATGGGTTACTTGAATTAAGCACCAGGGTAAGGAGAAGCTATTCTGACCAGTAGATTTGATTCATACAGAGACAATTACTATCTACTGATCACATGATCTATGATACTCCGCTGATGATTGTACAATCTACATTGATCTACAAATCCATCCAACTCACTATTTCTACAAATTCAAATTTTTTCTTCTCTTGAACTTCCTGTAACTGGAGCACATATTTCATGGATTCCTGGTAAAAGTACCGCCTCTCCATCTCTAAATGAGCATCGGCCTGTAACACAAAAGTCCATGGTGTCATTGGCATCAACATATGTCCATAACTTTTATTTATATGGAGACTAAATTGCCCTGTAAATGCTCCTGCAGTACATGTCCCTTTCTTGTATACTCAAGTCTCTGTCAATAGAGTACAACACGTCATGACATCACAAAAAAGGTTCCATCATTATGCACCACAATGTATAAACTTACAATGCAGAGTAATGATTTTGGAAGGAACTCACACAAAAAAACTTCCTCCGACTTGATGATTAGAACTCTCATCTGTCTAAATCGTTCACCGGAGGTTTATTACTGAAAATATTTCCATCTTGAACAATATACATTGTATTACACAATCTTTTGTTCTTTACATGTATCACAGTGTCTATGGATTTATTTAACGAATTAGATTAAACACTGTTATTTAAAAATATATGTTACTTCATATAGTTTCATTTCTTTTATTGTTTCAATTGTTTATATATGAGAACGTCCAATGGGTGAGGGAAACCACCATTGAAATCCCCGACAGCCACATGGACCTGAAATAACGTGCTAGTCCAATGGGTGAAGGAAACCACCATTGAAATCCCCGACAACCACCTCATGTACCTGAAATAACGTGCTAGTCCAATGGGTGAAGAAAACCACCATTGAAATCCCTGACAACCACCACATGGACCTGAAATAACGTGCTAGTCCAATGGGTGAAGGAAACCACCATTGAAATCACCGGCAACCACCACATGGACCTGAAATAACATGCTAGTCCAATGGGTGAAGGAAACCACCATTGAAATCCCCAACAACCACCACATGGACCTGAAATAAAGCTCAGGTTAATAACTCAAGTGCAATAATTTAACGCAAATTGGATTACTTGATTCATTTGTAATTACAATCAAAATACTTTAATTTATTCACTTCACACTGAGAAAACCTACCACTATTTTGGTGTGAATATTTCTATTTCTACCAAAGTGGGCTCATCAAATACATACTTTAATAATGGAGTTCAGGGTAATAGAAAAGTGAGGGCATATAGAGCATGGCTCATTAGGGTGTATTCCACCAAAACCACATCAAAGGCTGGGGATGGATACAGGTCTCCTGGGGCAGGCAATGTGCTCCCTGATAATTGATATAACACATGGCCACAAACTTATTTAGATAATATATATCACTAGCTGTATAGCTTCCAGTCGCTGGATTAGTCATTTACACGAGGGAGATATGTTCCTGTTTCATACCTATCTTTCTGCATGTAATGTGAAGCAGATCACATAGCACAATCAATGAATCTACATGTACTATGCATGTATGTACTATACTATCCGTTCGTCCGTATGTATGTATGTATGTATGTATGTATGTATGTATGTACGTTGGAGAGGATGATTACATTAAAAGCAGAGTGTAAGAAAGAGAACAAAGTCCAGTACACACAGACTTAATACCTAGATGGGTAACACTTAATCTATGGAATGAATGAAATGAAATAGATAATAATACATTTGTTGATAATAAGATGGAGTTCATCACTTCCTCCAAGATTTGCAGACTTTTGGTTCAAATTTAATAGCATATAAGTACTTGGACATATTATTAAAAGTTTTATGCATATAGTTGATTAGCCAGTGTATACATGTTGAAATGTTTCATTAATCTGTTATTTGAATGTTACATGTAATTATCTATAACTTAAAGCAATGTTTGTTGTTTATTTTAAGTTAGCCAAAAGACATCCTGATTAAGATCTATTCTGTGGGAGTATACTTGTATCTGGATGAGGACACATTCTAAATCCCTGGGCCAGTCTGATGTCTAATGTCTGATGTCTTATTAACAGATTATATATGACCACTGTGTACTATTAAAGAGACAGGAAAAGCACACTTCATTTTTCTCTTCTTTTTAAAGTACTTCACTTAAAGTACAAGTAAATTTAAACAAGCTCCTATTAATTATTTTCTTGGTCTGATATTTCCTCTATGGATTTATACCCAGAATACCTTCAGCCCAAATGGTGAAGGAAAGCCCCATCAAAACATCACTGCAAGAAACAAAGACAGGCCTAATAATCACTACTCCTGTTCCATTGGTAAAGAAATAAAAACAGCCTACACATTAGATAGGTTAAGTCACATTCTTTGTTTAACATAATTAAAGAAACACCCTTGATGTTGTAGTGACTTATTGATAAATTTTAGTAGCATCCAATTCCCTTTTCCTGATTGAGATTTAAGGAGATCCAAGCCATATTTATTACATTTCATATTTTGCTCATTTCCAGTATACTTTCATATCGGACAGCATAATGCGTTGGACCGATATTGATCAATATGATATTACTTTCCAAGGTAGTTAAGATAAAGCTTGTTCAGAAATGGGCATGAACCCATTAATATGATATGTTTTATAGGTAAACAAATGGCGTTACAGCTTATGCTATATCTTCAATGATGTCAAACTGACATTCACATAACATTACAGCAATCACACACATATAATATAGTAACAAAACTCTATGTAGGTCAGGATCAAGACTGTGTAGGAAGAATATACATGTATCTTTGCTTCTCAGTTAACCTGTGTAATAACTTTATTTATTGACTGTATGATTAGGAAGGGTTGAATGTTTAACCCTTGATACAGACGGTTTAACAGACATTACTCGCCCCCTACAGCTATATCTTGAGAACATAGTATTCTAACCTCATCATAATCAATACATGACCAGCCATTTGGATGTAAACACAGACAGCCAGACACATGCAACAAGCCAATAGTAGATTGACCAGTTTTTATTCACAATGATTGCCAAAAATGTAATGTATACCAGTAGATAAGTGAACTCAAAAACAGCCCTACCCCTATCATTCAGGTTTATATATGATACAAAAATAATACATTTTACTAAATGTTTTTTTTTCTTCAATTTTTTTTTTTTTTTAAAAACCTTACTAAATCTGCTAACAAAAACAGTTTTTTTAAATTTTATTTGGTCACGTAAGCATCGGTATGTGCTGCCTGTCGGCCACTGCCTCACTGGAGCCCTCTGAATTTGCCAAATCAAGTCACAAAATGATGGAGAGCCGATAATGAGCATTTGTTTCTCACGTGGAATGGATTTTAATCTTAAATAATAGTAATTTATCTTAAATATTAAAAAATATAAAATTTAATCAGTTTTATTTAATATCTACTGTTTTGTCTATAAACGTCTACAAAAAAAATTTGTGAAAATGATAAATCCTGCCTGTCTGACCCAATTTTTCCCCGGCTGTTAGAGGAAACACACCATTTTGATTTAGGCCTATATATTAAACATCTATACAGACAAAAAACGTGACATTTAAGTAATAGCCTTTATTTTGAGTCTCACAGTATGGCTGTGTTTGACTCACCAACGGTGAACCACAAACTAGTTTTGAGGTTTTGATAAGGGAACTCAAAAATGTTAACAAAAAACAGCACAACCCTTATCATTTAGGTTTGTAGATGTTGGGGTTTTTTTTCAATTTTTTTTTTTTTCAAAAGACCTTACCAAATCTGCATATTTTGATAGCAAAATCAATTTTTTAAAATGTTATTTGGTCTCGTAAGCATCTATATGACCAAAAACAAGTGCATCAGAAGACAAAAATAAAGTTAAGAGTGGTATCATTTATAATTATATTTTTCGAGTATTGACAAATAAATCTCTAAAAAGTATAACTAAATCCACCCTTTTCCAAGGTTTAAGATAAAGGAAAATATTTTGATCAGCTATTTTTAAATCAAGTTTTAAATTTGATAATTTAATTTTTTAAACCAAACTTTGAATTTGATCAGTGATTCTAATTGAACACTAAATTATCTCTCAATTTGACCAGTTATCACCATCCCTGCTTGTACTTGTAGGAATAACAATAAGCAGGTGACCTCTTCCAGGAACGGTCTGAGTATTTAAGTGTTTTAATTATTTGTTTCTACATTCCCGGTCACATTCAATACCACTTAAATAGTTATACATATGCAACTGTTATAGCTCAAATCAGATGAAACTATTGATTCAGTTATCTGAAATTATATTTCCTCGATTATTGATATAAAGATTTTGATGATTTGTTCATTATGACAATTTATAAGTTTTGTGAAGAGAAGTGTAAACTGAGAGTAACATATATCTTCTAAAGGGTTTCCCATCATATTGAAGATTATTTCACACACATATGACAGATTGAAGAACCCAGTCAATTACAGGAAGTTTACTATAATCAATATACAAGGAGTTTATTTACACAACTCTTTCACTTAAAGAATAATGAAAGGCAGAGTTCAAAACCAGATAGATCAATTGTGCTCAATGTTTCAGTTAACAGCTTGCACCCCAGTAGGCGAGGGCTTAGGTAGAGGGGTGTCCAGCGGACAACCCTGAATTGAATAACTGCCTGATTTAAACACCATGATTTAAGAATTGTTAACATTCAGGAGACAGGGAAAGCGTCAAATTTGGACACCTAGTTACTTATTAAGTGAAACAAAATGGCCATTTTGGACACTGTACTTTGGATTTCTGGCTAAACCCTGCCAGTGGCTGAGGGACACCACTGTAGATGTCACTGACAAAAACCAATGACAAAAACGAGAGCAACAACATATTACAGATAGGTCACATGTTGATCACAGGGCTGTATAATTGGCTGCTCCCTCCAGCCACTGACAGCATATTACAGATAGGTCAAATGTTGATCACAGGGCTGTATAATTGGCTGTTCCCTCCAGCCACTGAGAACATATTACAGATAGGTCACATGTTGATCACAGGGCTGTATAATTAGCTGCTCCCTCCAGCCACTGGTGCATGTATCACCAATATTGTATTCGCAGTTAACACACTGTGTACCAAAGCGATGTATGTAGGTCATTATGAATACACATATACTCTACTGTCTATGCATCTGTCTCAACAAGACATAAAGTTTGAGTACTTGTGGAGATAGAGATCGGAATATGACAGGAGGTAGAGTGGAGACTGACAGGACCTATTTTGAGATACCCCTGCAAATGTCTTGCAGGGCCATGGCAACATGCACAAGTAACAAAATGGGCAAAAAAACAGTACAGCAAATCCTCTTATAGTTGGCACTAAGATCACATAGCACAAGATTCTCCAAAAAATCACAATTCATGAGAATTCACTTTATCTTTACTCTTATTGTAGTTTTTTGCTGGTTTATCAGATTGACATGATTGGTGATGCCATGTAAGATGTTAAAACAGAACCCTTAGCTCTCCTATGATGCTGTGTCAGCCCAATGGGTGAAGATAAGACACAATACTAACAAACTCCATGTAAGATGTTAAAACAGAACCCTTAGCTCTCATATGATGCTGTGTCAGCCCAATGGGTGAAGATGAGACACAATACTAACAAACTCCATGTAAGATGTTAAAACAGAACCTTTAGCTCTCGTAGCACCAGGGCAACACAAAGTTCTGTTCTAACTACCCACCTTAGCTAGTGACAGGCAGGTTATATTGTATGTATAAAAACCAAGTGACAAACAATACTGACAGAAGGTAACTTCCCATGTCAGACACGGATTAACAAGCTATAATCCACAAGGAAACTGCGATGAAGATGCCATCTGTCACAGAGCTACAAGCCCTAAAATATATCTCGCAATTTTTTCATGCTCTGTGCATGCTCTGTAAAGCACAGTTTTAATCCAAACAGAGAAATTCTATAAAAGTAGAATTTATTTACCTCTTGAAGAACATTCTCTTGTATTTTGGTCTTCATATTTAGATATCTTTCTAATGACTGGTAAAATTTGGTTGTCTGTCGGTCAAATCTCTTCTTACCATCCTTGAAAAGTAAACAAAAGACACTTGGATTACCACTTCACCTATACATTAGTTTAATCACTGGCACAAAAATAAACTGTGAAGTGATTAAATTAAGATGGAAAAGTAATATTACAGAACATGTAATAAACTGTGCTTTTCAATACAGACTGTTATCTACAATAGTACAGGGTTGTTAGATTTGGAAGGCCGCCCATGGGTGAAGGATAGCCTTTAAGCAGCACACTGGAACAAATGTTAAATACAGAGTATTATTCCACAAAACCACAATTGACAACACAATTGACAACACAATACCTTCAGTACTGGTTGTTATGGCAATGAAGATGAACATAGGCTAAGATAGCTTTGTGGAACGGGCCCCAGGAGATGAAACATAGTGGGGAAAGACATTCATCTAATTTTACAGTGAAAAAAACAATAAATCCGCTAGTGTTGATCCAGAAATCAGTTGGACAGAAAAAAACGTAAATTCATTGACACATGTTGATATAAGCATACAATTATCTACATTGTAGGTTGACCAAAAGTTGATCTGAGATCTAATCACTTACCTTGGCACCTCCAATCTGTTTCTTTCTGAACACTTCTAACGGCTCAAGGAACTGCTCAGTCGCTATGGAGAGCTGCACAAAGACAAATTCTTATAAATATAAAAGATATTGGCAAAGCGTTATAATTTCAGGTGAAAACAGGACACACATTGTGAGAACAAAATGATATGGATTGATACTTGATTCATTGAGTTTAAAGCTAAAATTTGGCATAAATTCTTTACGTTTTTCTTTCTACATCAGAACAAAACTTATACAGCGATAGCTATGTTAAGAGTACATTCTGACTAGTGCATAACCTCTTAACCAAGGGCTTTAAGCAGAGGGTTGTCCTTTTCTTTGGACACCCTGAACTGACAATTGCCGCGTGTGGACACTCCATGAAGCATACCATTCATTTTGACAACATACCTTTGTCTTTGCAGTCAACGGTTTAGGAAAGTTTATAGAGATGGACAATTATACAACTAGTTACTACATACATACATACAAATTTTCACTAAATGAACACATGTACATGTACTGCAACATTGTACTTACCATACGATCTCTTTCAGCTTCTATTTGCTCTATTAGATTCCCAAACTCCTGAAGAGATGCAGCTGAAACAGAAACAACTACTGTGTCAAGAAAAAAAAGCAAAAAAAAAAACCAAAAAACAAATCAGGAATTTTTCAAAATTAAATCTTTTAAACTTCATTTTGAATTGTTTGTTTGATTGATTGGGGTTTAATGCCGTACTCAAGAGTATTGCACTTATTTGACGAAGGATTGTCCACTTCACACTGTTCCTTTCCTTATGGAAAACGAGGAAGAAACTTCGTAAAAACCACCTCTGCAATTGCCTGAGCCACATTACATGTATGTGACTCACTCATATACCTGATGGTCACCAGACAGACTCGACTCAGTGAACGGTAAATTGGAGTAGGATTAGAAAGCGCCCACCCTACCCCTAAGCCCGGCTGCAGGCCTTTAATTATAAAGTCTCTTATATTTGAGCATTAAAATTACTGTAGGCTTGCAGTTTTTCAAGTAATTTATTTATTGTTTTGCAGTTAATGTCAGAAGAGTCTTCCTTCCAGACCCTGTCTGGTTGAGATAACATTACATGTTTCAAATCTCCTTGGAAACCAGCAAGTTAGAAGTGTTACTATATATGCTTCAAAACCCCTCACATAATTAGGACAATAAATGCACAAAAAAGAAATGCATAACCGTTATAAAAAAATAAGATATTGTTTTTACCAATGATCATCTCATCGTCTGTCTGTCCACTTCCAATACATTCAAATTTAAATTCTCGTAAGTTAAAAGAAAAGGTCTTCTGGGCCTTAGAGAGATCTGAATATAAGACAAATACAATAGTATTAGATTAAATAAGAGAGATCTCAATATAAGACAAAATACAATAGTATTAGATTAAATAAGAGAGATCTGAATATAAGACAAATACAATAGTATTAGATTAAATTAGAGAGATCTGAATATAAGACAAATTACAATAGCATTAGCTCAAAGAAAGAACAAGTTTGGGTGGATTTTATAAATTTGGATATAGCTTACATAGTTCCTTAATACATGTATGTAGTGTAATGACTGATATATTTTAAACAACCTGTAATGTAAACATTTATTATAACAATCCTGAATACCCTACATCACGACACCTCTAATTCGTCCATAAAATTAATATTTTCTAAGCTATTTAAAAGACTTGGAAATTGTGTCTGAGAGGTAGATGAATTTTCCAGTTAAAAATCATCAACATCTGTCAGAAAACTTAAATTTGTTCAATTACATTGTACATGCGGTAACATTGTCACAACAAACCAAAAAGTATGGATTTGTCATGGCCAAAATTTCTCGCTAAGCCCCTGCTGTCTCCGCAGCTAAATATACAAAATCCTTTCTTTACAGCTTCTGATAATAGGGGCCCTGTCCCCGTTTAAGTTTTCTAGAAAACTTAAATTTGTTCAATTACATTGTACATGCGGTAAGTTGTACAAACAGACCAAAAAGTAAGGATTTGTCATGGCCAAAATTTGAGGTGATTTAGGGTAGGTCAACACAAATCTGTCTTTAAATTGATGTAAATGCAAACACATCCTGTTTTGTTAACTTTTACTACCTAATTAATGCTCTCTGTGTAATACTGTATGTTCAATTATTTGTAGCTTTTATACAAGTCCTTTTATTTTAACGGTGTACAAAAGGCAATGTTTTTGCTGAAAATGGCTTGAACATGGTGCCTGGTCACTTCAGATTTTTACAGTGTAGTTGTTTATATGATATCAAAGGCTGTGTTAAACTGGCTGTCTGAAAAATAACTCTGTAAGGGTCCAATCAAAGTCTGTATTTAAATAATTAACCCAGCAACAATTAATACAGGATTTTATTTGGATGTGTACTCTTCTAATTTCTGGCAATCCTGGATAGAATGTGCCTTCTATTATCAAATTGTTTGTTTGTTTGATTGGGGTTTAACGTCGTACTCAAAGGTATTTCACTTGTATGATGACAGACGGATTGTCCACCTCACATTGTACACAGCCTTTTTACGGTGGAAAACTGACAGGAAACCTTGTAAAAACAACCCCCGCGTGAAGGAGCCACAACATGTGACTTGCTATACCTGATGGTTGACAGGCAGACTCGATCCAGTGAACAGTACATCAAAACAGGTTCAGTTTAGTAAGCGCACTCGCTACCACTATAAATCCACGGGGACAGGGCCCCTATTATTAGAAGCTATAAAGAAAGGATTTTGTATATTTAGCTACGGAGACAGCAGGGGCTTAGCGAGAAATCAAAAGTATTTTGTCCAAATCGTCATTTTGCTTCAATTATCAGATTGACAAAATTTGTCACAACAGTAGAAAATGCAAATTTAGACGTCCATTGCAAACTTTTTGGGTTTGTTTGTTTAGGTACTCAAGGGTATTTCCCTTATATGACAATGGAATGTCCATTTCACACTGTTCCTTGCCTAATTACAGTGGAAATCCAGGAAGAAACCTTGCAAAAACCACCCAAGCGATTGCCGGAGCCACATTCTGTGACTTGAGTGTGAACAGTACTGTGTACATCAAAGTAGCCTTTAGTAAGCGTCTCGCTAACCACTAAACCACGTCCCAACAAATTATTTCAGAAACCTATTTATAAGTCCTCTAAAATAAGATTTACATAACCATGAAAAGACCTTGTTCGTCCTTTCTCCCCAACTGTACAGGCCTAGGTGCACGCTTCATGTACAACACATGATTTAAATGCAGCTCCGCCCATAGTCTCTTTCTATTGCCAAAATTACTTAGATCAACCTTATTTATACATGTATTACACAAGTTATTCATACTGATGCTTATCCTGCTAATCTCTAACCTTAATTTACAATCAGACGCAGAAAACTAGCTTGCCCAAAGACAGGTTTAATATTATAAAAACCAAACAAATCCATATTTACTTCACTATTAAACATAGGGGTTTTTATAGACACTTTTTCATCAGGAATTCCCCGATGAAAAATAACGGCAAATTGAGTATTTCTTAAATTTGATATTCAGTTTTGTTAGAAAAAATGGATTTTTTGCTCCTTTTGGCCACTGGCGAGCTATAAAATTAGGAATCATACAGAGTGTATGACCCACAGATTTCCTCACTTCTTCCAGCGTCACCAACATGTTGGTTTTATTTAATTGACAATGAAAAGTGAGTAAAATTGAGTATTAATGCTTTTTGTGCGCCGAAGGTGCGCTAAAAATATTGAGTTTTAGGCAATATCAAATTGATTTGGATGAAAAAATTTTGGTCTATAAAAACCCCTGGATTTGTCAACAGTTTTCTGATAAACTACTATACAAAAAGCCCAATAATGTGTTTTTCAAATTTTAGTGGTAAATTGAGGTAGTTGTGAAAATGTAGTATTTTCTGGTCTGGTCTCAAGCATTTTGAACCTTTCCCAGTTGGTTTGTTTGTTTGATTGGGGTTTAATGTTGTACTCAAGGGTTTTTCACTTATATGACGACTGATTGTCCACTTCACACTGTTCCTTGCTTAATAACGGTGGAAAATCGTGAAGAAACCACATAAAAACCACCCCTGTGATTGCCGGAGTCACATCTTGTGACTCACTCATATACCGGAGGGCCTACAGACAGACTTGAGCCTGAGAACAGTACATCGAGGTAGGCTTAGGAAAGCGCACTCGCTAACCCACAGCTGCTGTCACAATTGCTTTATAAAAAATGCTTCCACAATGAGTGCATGACAGGAATCTCTTATGCTATCCTTGAATTCATTATGGTACCACAGACTGCTATAAAAAGTTTGAAATAACTTTCAAGGGGACACCCCTTCCTGGGCCCTCCTCCTGCTCCACAACATACCTTTGTCACCGCTGCCTCAGGTAGTCCTTTCACTTGCTTGAAGTGCCCAAATTAGAAACCTTGATAATGGGCAAACTTACTGACAGTGACAAAATGCCAACCTAGGGCAAACTTTGGTCACAAGTTGTTTAAAAGGTTACGTGTAGCATCTCAATTTGTCCCCGTGTTATAGATCTAAGAAAATAAACCTGCCCATTGGTGCCGTGTCCAATTGTAAATATCATAATAAATGAATTATAATTCCGTCCAAATACAGTATGATGCAATACTCAGCCCAAACACAATATTGACACAGTTCACCCTGTTCTTTCTTCACAAATGGCTTTGAATGGTAGACATGATCATGCTCCTTTTATTTCATTTAAATCCTTAAGATATATCAAAAGTGGTCATACCTTCCCTCTTGAAGTAGAGCCTCTGCCCTGGTCTGAAGGAGGGCATAGAAGCGGAGTTTGTAGAGCTTCCTGTCCTCTCTCTCGGCATCAGCTCGAGGACAGTACACATTAATAATAACCAAATCCTCATCCTCACCAGCTTCATTTCTAAAAACATTAATGCATAAAATAGTTTCTTGTTTGATGTAGCTATGTTGGTCTCCAGGCAGAGGTTGAAATGCCAAAAGTCCAAGTAGTTTATGTGTGTTAATCAGGGTTAAATGTCGTACCCGAATGTTAATTCACTTTTATGATTATAGATTATCCACCTCTAGCTCAGCCTTTCTTAACTACTGGCCCTCTGGCTAAGGGCAGTTTGTTTGATGAGTATCACTGCTGTTTTACTTAGTACTGGTGGAAAATTATTGAGTCCCTTTACATCTTGGATGTGCAAGTGTCAACTGTTGTTGGAATACACTTATACATATAATACATACACCGATACATGAAAATTAGCCTATGTAAGTATTTGTGGTTGTTTGTTTGATTGGGGTTTAACATCATACTCAAGGGTATTCATTTATAAGACGACAGATTGTCCATTTCACATAATACCTTCATCTGAAAGAAACCTTGTAAAAAAACACACTCATGATTGCAGGAGTCACAATATGTGACTTGCTTGTATACCTGATGGTGCCTATACAAATAGGAACCATTATTATAATTTTTCCATTTTGGATTATAAAATCATTAATTTAGAAAGATAAAGAAAAAGTGGAAATTTTACATGCAATCTCGACTTTTCTTACTTAATTTTATGCTGTGTTATTACTGTCCTTCCTTCTGCATCTAAAGCCTCCAATTCATCATCTGTAAAATGGCTGTGGTTTCCATAGCAACCAATAGAGTCAATCTGATTGTTTGTAATAAGTCCACTGAGTCCCTCCTCAGCACACCATGGGGTGACAGAGTTCTTACAAAATGTGGCCACACCTGGTAATAACATCAGATTTATATCTGATCAAATATTATTTTGATTGACTGTTAAAAATATTGGATTGCAGCAATCGACCAAGCAATCGACCAAGGAAGCCGAGGGAAGTTAAAATTGGCAATGAAATTTAATCGTTCAGGCGAGTAGATCGTCACTCGCCTAATTCTCAACTTGGGCGAGGACAAGGCAAGTGTGAGTGGGCACTCTCCTTTCATTGAGGGGCCTGCAGTATGATTATGTCTTTAACATATTAACCTTAGCAACAGGATTATAAAGTTTAATGTGTTCGTTTGAGTGGCGTCTGATGTCTTGTTCTCAAGGGTATTTCACTTATATGACGTTTGTCACCTTAACACTGCACCTTGCCTTATTATGGTGGAAAATCGGGAGAAAACCATGTAAAGCGAAGTAGGATTAAAGTTTTATGTGAACTCTCTAATAGGATGGAGTCATAGAGACTACAACACATATGATTTTTTGTTTCATTTTGGTTTAATGCCATACCAGATCCTAGAAATTTAAGTCTTACCAATTTGTGTATTTTTGTGTTACAGCATAGTAAGAAATATTATTTTTTGTGTGTATTTTGACGGTCTTTTGGTGTATGTAACATAAATTATGTTTACGAAATATTCCAGAATACAACCAGTAGGCAGGTCTGCCGTACTTTATGTAAATTTAACTCATATGGCAGCGAGCCAGCCAAATAGGTGAAGGAAACCACTCCTGACACCACTCAAGAGCTTAGGCAGACACCTGTCCAAATGGGCACCCTGAAGTGAAAATTGCTTCTTTGGACACCCTGTTTTAAAAAAACTTTAACATGCAGGATACATTTAGTAGTATACATTATTATACTTAACTATAAATCAATCAGGATAAACCAGGTATATTAATTTACCTGAATATCCACTTCTTTTCTTAGAGAAACTAAAGTAAGAGCTATATCCATCCACTGTGGCAACTGAGGAATCCAGCTGGTCCCCTGAAGATTAAACATACAATTAAATGTAATAAAAATACCTTCAGCTCAACACAATATTTCTAAATTGTTACTATAATGCAAAACCCCCAAAAATGATAACTTTATTTTGATTTCATATTTCAGGAAATAGCCCAGGTTCTGAATCCCCTTTCAGCTAGATTTAAACAGGAATTTGTGAAAATATTGACATTAATTTGGGCTTGAAATAGTTTGGGCGCCCATACGTTTTCCGCAACTCGGACGAACTGCATGCTTGTGCACGTCAGAGTTCCTGTGTGTCATTTTGTCTTTGACAATGCATTTACCTCTAATAATAATAACATCTCTGGTATTAAGTTTCAAGAAAATATTTAGAAATTTATGAGTGTGAAGTTTCTTTTTTGACTGAGTATATTTGAACAGCTCTTTCCAATAAAAAGTAAACTGGTTTGAACATCGCTTTGTGCCCCCTGTTGTGAAAGGAACAGGGACTTTTAGAACAGCATCCTGAATAGAATGTACACACACATCATCTGTGCTCAAGGTCAATATACAATTACTGGCCGTCACCCCATGCAAGGGCAGCCTTTGCATAAATGAAGTTTCGATTTCCTCATATTAATAATTATCATTGGACACCACACGACCTACATACTATTTCACACTTCTTTTGGTGGGAAACTTAACTAAAACATGGTCAATTTCCTCGAGTTCTCTAATTTCAGGCTGAATTACCAAATATGTTATTTTTTACAGATATCAATCAGTGTAAGGGACATGTTGTCACAGTCTGGGGTATGTTGTCACACCTGCTCATAAAAGGTAATAATTGATGTGATCATAGAGGAAGCAGAGATTTCATTTTTGCAGGCAAGTGACAAGAAGGGTGTATAAAACTAGCAGAATGTATAGGGCTTATTCCTCCGTCTTAGCCCTACGAC